>RJWM01004468.1:0-101358 GCA_004363535.1 Dasyprocta punctata | reverse complement strand
TATCGTATTTTAATGGGAAAAAAATGAAATAAAACGGGAAAACATCAGAGGGCCTCCTAAGAATACAAGCATTGTTCATAAAAATCTTTGCAATACTATCTGATTGGCATTGTAATGTGCATTTCTTAATATGAGTCATGGTCAACTTAGAAAGTTGCGCCAGAAACACCTGAAGGGAACTATTCAAGCTGCATCCCCCCACAAGGCAAAAGCCAGTCTCCTTGAGAATGTCATGAGGGACCTGAAAGACATGCAGAATTTTTTTTTAAGCACTAAGTTGTCTATTTACTTCAGCTGCTATCATTTCAGAAATTTCAGGTGTGTGACGATTTCGTTTGTGGCCATGGCTTCTGGACTTCTGGGTGAGCTGGAGGTCTGAGATTTCACCTTATTCCTTTGTCTTTACGTTTTCCTGTGTACCTCTGAATCAGCCAGCTGCTGAGTCCCAGGTGTTTCCTGCGTTTGCCGCCCATCAAGTAGTGCAGGGGATTGGGGTAGGCATCTGGGTTCCTCTGATCCGAGGTTCCTGGGGTGGTGGAGAGGTGCAGGGTGGCTGCTCATCGATGTTCCCCCGATGGTGGTAGCTTCCTCTCCTCCATGCCCGCAGTGGCAGACTCACTAGGAAGTGCAGCCTCCCTTTCTCCCAGCCTGCAGTGGCTCGCTAGGGGGCAAGTTGTTTCCTTCTGATGAATTGATCATTACATTTCTAAAGTTCTGAAATGGCAACAGACCATAGAAAGATACCACTTTAGGCTCCTGCTTGAAACCAACAGCTTCAGGAAATGTCTGGCCTTGATTCAGGGCCATGACATACAGAATTTAAATCCACACATTTAACACCCTTTCTCCCCAGATGTGCTCTTCCAGGCTATCTATGTATGTTGGCATTATAAAAAAAAATTGTTTTATAACAGAAGTAGTAGAAATACTAATAATAATCATTAGCATGAATGTGTGCCAGATAGGTGACCCAAAAGCTAGCAGCCAGCTTGACTAATCTTCACAATAAGGGGATGAGGATAGGGTAGTATTACTATTATTAGTATTTCCATTTTGCAGATGAGAAAACTGAGGGTTAAGTTACTTACTTGAGGTCACCCAAACTGCTCAGGGGAGACAAAAGACCAGTTCTCTGACTCTGAAAGCTCCTGAGCATACTTGAACTGCAGCTAACCAATCTCCTTGTCTGTGTTCCAAGTCAGGGCCTAAATGATTTTTGAATGCTGGTTCTTGTCGTTTGATAGTTGCCAGATCTGCTTGCTACTCCTTGGGTCTGATGAAAGCTATTCTTAATTTGAGGTTTTCAGTGCCTCTTCACTAATTCTCAAAAATCCATGTGTTTGGAGTTTTATTTTTTTAGGCTCCTATAGAAAAGAAATCTTGTTACTAAATATTGTTACAGCATCTTGAAGAGACTCTCTTCAGTCATTAATTTGTCTGTCCCTAATGTGAAAGTATTGCCAAGAAACCAGTTTTCAAAATCTGGCTTTATCAGAGAGCTTCTCATAGTCCCTCCCCAAGAAGAGTTAGTAGAACCATCAGACTTGTAGGAACATCTACAAACAGAACAAGCTCATTAACTAATTGGAAGTTACTTGGGCAAAGGCCAGCATCATCCTCTTTCCAAGTCTCCACGCCCTCTGCAGCTGAAGAGACTAACTGTAGAAAGGAGCCCCCTGCCCTCTCTGAGCCTCCCCTCCAACCCCAGACTTATAAGCACAAGCACTGCAGGATCAAGGAAACACCCCAAATACGGACTGGCAGCGGTCTTTGTGGTCCCTTAAGCTGAGCCTTGAGATGGGTCACCTATGTGATCCAGCCATTGAACAAATATGTTTCTGCTTCTTCTAAAATTTATTGGTGAACCTTTGCATTGTATTGCTACTATCCTTATGATGCAGGAACATTTTCTATAGGATGGCCTGAACCAGCGATTGTGACTCTTGAATTTGGTGGCACTCCATAGGGAGCGCATTAAGGACCTCTAGAGACTGGCTAGAAGTTTCTGGAAAGTCCCTGCTGGTAGTCCATGCTGTCACTTTGAGAAACAGTGGCCTGCTTTGTGGCTGCTATCCTTTGTCCATTTTTTTTGTCTTAATATATGACCTTCTGTATGAATCTAAAAATTTGATCCTTACCTCTCCAGTCTTCTCTATTCTGTACTTAGTCCCTAAGCAGCAAAAACTATGTAACCAAACACAGTGGGTTTACCCTTTGGTGAGTGCAAAGCCAACAAGCAGAGCCAGGAGATAAAAGAGTCACAGGAGGTTTGTCACTTGCAACGAGTAAGGAGAGCACTAGGGATAACTCCCAACACAGTGTCTCTTCTGGAGCAAAGGAAGAAAGGGTGTTTTACTACTGAGATTCACGCATATTCGTACTGGAGAGACTTGTCATCAAACGTAGAGGCAGGCCTGTTCTCGCACATGAGCAGTTTGAAATCATGCTTTTTCATACTTGTGTGTTTAAATATGATGATGTGAACAGCTGGGTATGGGGGGGCTTTAGCATTATAATAAGACTATAATGAGCAAAATTCATGCTAGGTCACCCAGAAAAGTGGGTGATTTGGGCTTATTTCTACCAGTTGTTTGCTGGTCTTGTCTGGAGGGCTTTTTCTAAAACCAAAAGACAACTTGGAGAGACTGAGCAACTTCTCTTCCCTCATCCCCACTAACACAGGTGCTTAATCCTAGCAGTTCCTGCCCAGCAGTTAACAATTATACTTTTGATAGTTCTTGACTAGAAAAACGTGTAAGAGTTGCTATGAATTCAGCAAGTTTTAAATTAATATGAATTTTATGAATGAACCTGTAAATGCAAGACATGCTGTTTATTTAGCATGCTATAGTACTTGGCATACATGTGGATTTGTAAGTCTAAGCTGCTCTTCCCTCACCCCAGAGCTCAGGGGCCAAAATGAAAACTCTGCTCCACTGTCAGTTGTTTACAGCCAGGTCATGAGTCTTCGGTGTGTCCGAAGGAGTTGAACACTGTCTAATAAGTAGTTTGATATTACCTATAGCCAAAGTACCAAAATTTGTGACTAGTTTCTTTAAGTAAATAACTTAATTAATTAATTAATAAACATTATGCTTATAATATCATTACCCTTTGTCACTTGCATTCCCAGAGTCTTTTATGAATGGGCGAGAACAGGGTGAATTTGCAATCCAGCCGTGTTGTCTGAGGGAGCAGAAGTCCCCTTACTTTATCATTGTGATGAAAATGAATGAATAGCATGCTTACTTTTTTGTGTTTTGTCAAAATCTAAATTCCGTCTTTGGAATATACTGTGCGTGAACATCATCTAGCAAGAAAAGACCAGGAACTCTGTGCTAGACTGTAAGTTAGTTGATCACTGAGTATTCATAGTGCTGTGAGTGGAAAGTTGCATCGAAACTAAGGAAAACAAGATTTCTCCTTCAGAAAGAACAGCAAGGCATGTACAAAGTCAAAATTCTTGTCTTCTACGGCAAACTGCCCCTAACAGTGGGCCTTCCAGCCACAGAACAGATTGGACCCTTTCTCCTGCTTTGGGTCTTTATGAGATCCTATGCATGGCCAAGATCCAATATCCAGTGTCTACTCTCTGTCAGTTCGGTCTTGCCTACCTTTCAGTAGGGAGGAAGAAGATAGATTAAATTTGGATGTGATTTTGGTTTACTAATTGTATCTCATTTTTTATACAATTGGTTTTTAAATGTGCCAGGATCCTTCCAAGAGCCCTTGCTGCTTTTCCTCTTTTTAACCCTTCAGGCCTTCTCTACTTTCCCTCCTGCTCTTCCCCTGCAGTGAACTAGAGAGGGCAAGATGGAGCTTTCTCACTGAATGAACCCGACCTGCCTCCCTAGTCTCATCGTTACTCATGCTCTTCCCTCTAATGGAGCCCCATACCACAGACTTACCACATGCAAGTCACTTCAAAAATACTCTTCCAACAATAGATCATTTGCCACCAAAACTAAGAGCCCCCTCCTGTGAAAATTTTTGGGCCAGGTTTAAATTTAGTTCTGACCCTCTCTGGGAGGGAGGGCGGAGCACTGCAAAGCATATAAAACCATTGATGCTGTTGTTTTGAAGATCTTTTATTTATAGCAAGCTCATGTCTCTGTACCAGAATAAAGGGAAAGAGCCCAGCCTGAGCTCTTTGAAGTAGAAAGTTGATGAAATGAAAATTCTAGTTCAAGGAAGACTTGGGTCACTTGATATTGTAGGAAAGGAAAAAGAACTCCACAGAGTCCCAAACCCAGAGGCAGACTGACAGAGGAAAGACAAAGGACATTCAAAGTGTCTCTAAACAGAGGGTGTTCACTTAAACCAAGAGAGGCAGAGGGAAAAGACAGCAATAAGGAATGATGGTTGGCGAGTGAGAGGACTCCAAGTAGGCTGAGAAGATGAGGGGAGACCCTAGGTGCAGAGAATTTGATCCAACTGAAAGCCTTGAAGTGCATCATAGTTTGAAGAGAAAGCAGGGAGTTGGGCTGGGTGGGGAGCAGAGTAGGCCAAGGCTTGTGTTTTGGATAGGACGCCGCAGAGTGACAGGAGAGCAGAAAAGGAAAGGTGACACCAAGGACAGCGGTGCTAGTGGAGCTCCTCTGGGCACAGCATGCAAACTGCATTTGGGGACAAACATGTACCTCATTCTGGAAAGAACCACGAGGTGTCCTCAGGTTTTCTGTGAGCTCTGTGGCCCAAGGCATCAAGTATTCATCCTGGTTCTTCTCACCTTTCTCCAAAGCTCCTCCATTTTGGTATGTGAGTGTATATATTTCTTATCTTTGGTTGATTAGGATAAAATCCTCCAGTGAGAGCATTTGCCTCCATAGTTTATCACCAACTAATCTTTCTAAAGAAGAGGATGACTCCAGGATATGAGGTCATTGTGGCATCTTCAGACCATGGGAATAGTAGCCATTGAGGCTCAGGTCTGCACTAAGCCAGAGTCTGCAGATCTGAGGGCTTTCAGCTACTCAGTCTAAATAGCACTAATTTTTTTGTACTGGGAATTGAACTCAGGACTGCACTCTTGCCAGACAGGTACTGTGCCTCTGAGCCATATCCCCAGTCCTAAATAGCATTTTATGTCACCCTGCCCACCAAGCCACCTGGGCACCCACAGATCTCAACTATATCCACAATCATGAAGCTTCATATCTGTAACTGGCTATTGACTAGGATATTCTAGGCCCAGAAATTCAGCTCTTCTCTCCTGAGCCTCAACAGTGCTCCTTTGCGCAATCTCATTTTGGCAATGCCTTTGCCTCTGTCTCCTATAGCCTGCTCCTCTGTGTGATTAGGAAAAGGCCGGTTCAGCATGCTGGGCACCCCTCATAATGCCAAGCCACTGGCTCCAACTTGACTCCTTTATCTCTCTCCAAAGGAACAGAAGGTGCAGGGACTGGCTACCCTCACAGCCAGCTCCACCATGCCCCTCTGGAAGGGAAGTCGCATCAGTTGAAGATGAGTAGCATAAACAACCACAGCTGCCACTTGTCTTAACTGTGTCTCAGCCACATCACTGGCCCAAAGTGCAGTCTCTTTGCAACCCAGCTGTCTTGCAGATGGAGGGCAGTCTAGTGCCCATGTTGCTGGCTGTAGTCATTTCCTTATCTAAAGTAGCACATGACCTTCAACCTGGGCTGCTGGTTTTAAGCTACCAGGATGAGAGTTCTTCCCCCATGAGAGACATGTGTTCACAGAGCTCTTCCAGAAATGCTTCCCCAGGAGTCTCAAAGCCATGGCAACCCCATTTTGTGCAGGGAAAGCTGATCCGTATTAATTTGATACCGGATCTGGTAATGTAATAGTCAGGAAGCTCAGGCCCTCCCAACTCATGGACTTAGGGAAGCTATATGTGTAGGAAGGTTGTGCAGGAAAAGGCAGAGAGCCAACTCTCACTACATGGCCACTCTGTCCCCCACAGAGACATAGGTGTGAGAGCTCTCCCTCCCTTGGCTCACCACCCCCACACCCGCAAACACACATACACAGAAGCCTCTCTGTGACCCTGGGGCCCCTTGCCTTTCCCTCCAATGAGTACAAACATGTCATGCTTACAATAGAGTGCATCCATTTGTTCAACAAAATATTTGATGATCACCCTGTCTAGGCAAAACATGGCTCAAAGCACTGGGGATAAAATAAAACAAATAAATTCCTTCTTCTGTGAACTTTACATACTGGTGGGAGAAAGAGACAATAAATAAAGACATAAATACGTGTCAGGTGGTAATGAGTAACATAAAATAAAAGTAGAATAAGGGACTGGAATAGAAGTCAGGGAAGTATGCTGTGAAGGTCAGAGGGCTGCAGAAATGAGCCCTACAGATGGATGGCAGAAACAGCAAGGCCAGGATGCTGAACACTTGAAAGTTTGGAGGAGCACTAGGAGGCTGGGGTGGTGACAGATAACAAGGGAGGGTAGGCACTGAAGGCAGGTTGCTGAGGTAATGGGGGCCTACCAGGCCTTGGCAAGGAGCAAGAGAAGTGATCAGATGACTGACTCACACTTAGGCTTGATGTCGCTAATGCTGTAACAAGAGAATTGCTAGAGGGAGCCCAGGTAATCCAGGGCAACCAGGTAAGAGGCCATCTCAGAAATCCAGATAAGAGAGGCTGGTGAAGCCAGCCATGGGTGGTGTATGCCTTAATCAAAGCACTCAGGAGACTGAGGAGGAGGATCACCACGAGTTTGAGGCCAACCTGGGCCTACCTCAAAAAGAAAGAAAGAGAAAGGAAGGAAGGAAGGAAGGAAGGAGGGAGGGAGGAAGGAAGGAAGGAAGGAAGGAAGGAAGGAAGGAAGGAAGGAAAGAAGGAAGGAGGAAGGAAGGAAGAAGGAAGGAAGGAAGGAAGGAAGGAAGGAAGGAAGGAAAGAAAGAAAGAAAGAAAGAAAGAAAGAAAGAAAGAAAGAAAGAAAGAAGGAAAGAAAGAAAGAAGCCAGTGATACAGACTCAGTGACAGTGTCAATGTTGTAAACCCGCATCCACCATCCATGGGGGCCCAGAAGTTCCCAGGATAGTCCTCAGGAACAGAGTTCTCACAGTCAAACAGTGTTTGTCCTGTGGCCAGTGCTCTTGACAAGATGCTGTCACCCCAGGTAACCTCTCCAGAGTTCTCACCATTTTCCTGCTTGGCCTCTCCAGATAAATTCTCCTCTACCGGGTGACTCAGTCTGTTTCTCCACCACAGCCTCCCCTTCCCTGGTGCCCCAGGCACTGCAGGGGCCCTGAGTCAGGCAGAGTCTCTCCCACCCGTGGAAACTTTGGAAGTTTTGCCCTCCAAAACTTCTTCCCACATATGTGACTTTCTCTCTGGAGTCAGGGTCTCCTCATCTGGAGAGTCCTCGTAGCTGACCTACACATCTCAGTTAGAAGTGTGGAGTGAGTTATTTATCCCATGTCTGTGTAGCCAATGGAAATTAAGGCTGTGACCTTCCATAGCCATTAAGACTTTTCCAGAATATTCTATGACAGTTGAGCATATAAAAGATCTGTTAGAATACTATGGCTTCAATCCACATTCAGACACTCTCACTTCTATAAGGGTGAACGTTCTTGTTTTCAGGATGCTTTAAATACCAGTTTGACAACAATTTCTAGACAAGCCGTATAAGCCCCAGGCCAGAAAGTATGATTTCATGGTTCCAGGGTGACCTGAGAATCAGCATTAGGACCAGAGAAACCACCTCAGCACATTTGAGAAAATTGCTTTAAACATAAGTGAAGTGTCCTACCCCTTCAGAGAGGTTCTCTTTTCGTCTAAGTGATCACTACCACTTCCAGCTGCTAGGGGCTGCTGAGCCTATCACACATGCTGGGTATTCCAGAACAACCCAGTTCTAATGCAGGAGAACCAGCCCCACAGTGCCGTGAGACTGAAACAAGCATACAGATTCCAAGACTGTTTGGGGGCTTATTAACCAAAGCAGTGAGACCAGTTGGACCCCTGAGATTTGGGTCAAAAAGGGAGGTATATTTATGGGTTAGGGCAGAAGTGACTTCATTCTGGTTGGAATGTACCTAGTTTATCTTAAGTTACTATGAAAGATTTATACATCATGCCTGCACCCAGGTTCCGGTTGTAAAGCCCCACATGCCACTCTAATGGCTTGGGAGTTTTGTAGTTTTCTTGGAAACTGGGCAGGAAAAACACAGTAGGGTTACTCTGGGTCAATCACGGTGATTACAGCTCAAGATGACTGCTCCCATGTCAAGCTGAATCCGTACCCCAGTTGTACAGAGTTTATTTGAGGAGATAGATAGAAAGGTGCCCTGGTCTCTGCCCTCCTAAACTCATGGCCTATTTTGGTGCAACAAGACTGTCACAAATGCAAAGTACTTAAAAGCATTTATAGAGCAGATGCAAATAAATGTCTATGAATATTCTGCAGACAGAAGAGTGTGGCTGGCAGGCAAAGAGAGATGGAAAAGGCTAGATTTGTAAAGGTTTTAGAAAAGAACATTAAAGGCTCCAGGCTTCATGTTTACATCCAAACTGTTGTCCCTACTTATCTTAATATGGAATTATTGGCGGGTTGCGGGGGCAGCTGTGGGGTGCGGTGTGGACAGTTCTTGGGCTGTCGACTCGAACAGCGAGGACAGCTCCCTGTGGGGACTGGTGATGTGCTGAGAATCTCTTAGCCAAAGGGAAACAGAATAGTAGCCTGGAGGACAGGCAGCCAGTGGCAGAGAAAGGAGGTCTTTTGTTCCTTCACTTGCTCCCAGAGGACACCGGTCCCTTTGGCTGCACTGTATTTCCTGATCCCGAAGTAACCTTCACATAGGTGCCCGCACCACATTCAGTAGTCATTCATAGGTTCCCCCTCCCATCTTTCCAAGAGAAAGGAATTTTCCCCAGCTTACGATTCAGGGCCTCTGTATTTACAGTGAGGAGGCTCAGTGACCACAGGAGCAGGGACCCTTCTTCAAAAAAGCCCAACCTCGGCCCAGGACAGAGCTTCCTACCCCACTCTTGGAGAACACTTGCTTTGAGCTATCCCCAGGGAAAGTCATGGGGTTGGTATAATCCAGAATTTCTCAGACTTGCTTGTTCATCAGAATCCTGTTTAATACTTGTTTAAAATTCAGATATCCCAACTACCAGTACTGAATTGAAATTTCCAAATGAATTTTGAAATTTCCAAAGGGTAAGCTTGGGAAATTTCACTAAGCCTTGTACCTCTCTTACCTATGGGAAATCTAACGCCTATGTCTGCTGGACAGCTGCTGCTGGACTGGGCCCACATTGGCGTTCTTGGGGAGGAAAATTTTTTTTCTGTTTGAAGATCAACAGTGGTAATAACAGTAATGACCACTGTCTTGGTTACTTTTTGCTCGAGACAAAATACCTGATGCCCAAAATTAGGGAAGGAAAGGCTTATTCTTACAGTTTCTCGGGAGTTTCAGTCCATTAGTTGGCTCCAAGGCAGCATGGGGTGGCGGGGCCACAGTTCACGGTGGCTGCAAGCCACAAGGCGCGCTGGCACAAGAGAGAGGTGGAAGAGCAAGCAAACAAGAGGAAGACCCGCCTTCCCTTACATTGTATGTTGGCTCCACCCCTGGGCAGGTACAGCAAACCGAACACAAGCAAGCGCCAGACTTAGCCCCATCAAAAGTATGTGAGGACTTGGGGGGACATAGCATACCCCATACAACCACCCTTTATCAGCTGTGTGCAAGGCACTGTATGTAAGGTGGCAGGAGGGCCAGATTATCTCATGCAGTCATCCCACTAACATAATGAAGTATATGCTACTGTTATCTATAATTTTTTCAGGTGAGAATGCAGAGAAGAGGAAAGTCAGGTGGTTAATCCAAAGGTCCACACAGCCAGCACCTTGCAGAGCTGAATCAGTAGTCAGGCTTCCAATCCTTTCGCCCCTTCTCTGTGCATTACAGTTACACATTACTGATCCTGGGACCTGCATTTACTAACTTCACACTCGAGCTCAGACCACCACCAATCCAGTTCACAGCAACACCCTGCCCCCAGGAAAGAGAGAGGCAGTGAGAGCAGATCTGCACCTTAGAATTCTCAGTAGGTGTGTGGATACAGACCGAGGGGAGGAAGGCAGAGGGAAGAAGACTGACCACCCTTGTTTGGTCCTCAGGTACTGGAACTCCTTAAGCAACCTGGTGGCATCCTTGCTGAACTCCGTGCGCTCCATTGCCTCCCTGCTCCTGCTCCTCTTCCTCTTTATCATCATCTTCTCCCTGCTGGGGATGCAGCTCTTTGGAGGAAAGTTCAACTTTGATGAGATGCAAACGCGGAGGAGCACGTTTGATAACTTCCCCCAGTCCCTTCTCACTGTGTTTCAGGTATGAACTCTTCTCTGCTGGGCTTCCAACCAGAAAGGTGGTTCAGTGGTGAAGGTGGTGGGGGAGGAAGAAGGAGCCTTGAAAAGGGTGGGAAACATCACCCGTTTCCTGGGCACAAGGCCAGCCTGGACCAGCCCTGGAGGGTCCATGCCTTGGGGAGTCTCAGCTCTTCTTGTAGGTTCCCTCTCCCTAAGCCCCTGTGGAACTCCACTAGTAGATCAGCCAATGGGAAAAAATCTAATTAAGTAGTTTGAAAATGCTTTCTTAGCTATGAAACCCATTAGTCAAGTAAATTCTATGAGAAAGCCCAAAGCAGAATGGGGTGGGGGGTACATCATGTCTTTCCCACCATGCTTGCCTTGAAAAAAGATATAAGTAGCCTACAAAGTTGATTGCATAGATATTTTGGTTTTTGACAAAGCTAAAGTAGCACTTATGTAAGTTTGAAAGTAGATTGATGTATAGAGGAAATGGAACACTGTGTGGATGTCGCTGAAGTTTGAAAGACACCATTCCAAATGACTGATGTGTGAGAAAAACTGGAGTAGTATATTACTGTCCCCAGGAACACATTCATAATTGGAAGGGGCCCAGGGAAGGTTGGTCCTACCATGCACTGCATGTGGACAGTAGGACATATTTTGACCAGAAAGCCTTTTCAGTAGTTCAGATAACTTTGCCAGTGGCTGTGCACTTTGTCTCGGGTGCCGGAGTCAATACCCTGCAACCCTTGGGAAGGAGGATCAGGACCTAGAAGGAGGGAGAGTAGTGGCAAGGAGATTTGGGGCATTTATGTTAACATAGTGGGGCAGGGCAGGGGACTTTTGGGTTTGCTGTTGGTCTAACGCTGTGTCCCTTATTGGTGGGAATGTGTCATTCAGATCCTGACCGGGGAGGACTGGAATTCGGTGATGTATGATGGGATCATGGCTTATGGCGGCCCCTCTTTTCCAGGGATGTTAGTCTGTATTTACTTCATCATCCTCTTCATCTGTGGAAATTGTATCCTTTGCTGCTGCCCCCACCCCTGATGCCCCTACACTCGGCCTGCTGAACAAGGCCAAAAAGGTGTTCCTGGAGGGCTTGGCCTTGGGACCCCCAGGCGAGCCAGGGAGGCTGTCCTGGAAGGGAAACATGGTCCAGCTTAGAGCCACTTCAGCTGTGGGTGGGTTGGAGTGGAAACTTGTAACTTTGGCATAGATGAGGTTATACATTCAAGTTCCCAAATCTTTTCAGGCAGGCGCGGTGCTGCCTCACTCCAGGAGGTGCGTTCTGAGCATAATCTAGGTGAATGGCGCCCTCTGGTGTTGTGGCATGCACAACCGCTCATACAGACTGATGTGACCACAACTGGAGATGGGCCCTGGAGGCCCTGGGCCTGTTGCATCTGCTCAGAGATAGGGTGCCCAGTGAAAGAGGACTGAACCGTCGTCCTTGAAATGTCCTTCATCTCTTCTCCTTGCATTTTGGCCAGTGTCCCTCCCCAGAAGCTATTTTCTGATTTTAGTCAAAAGGAGAGCTAGACAGATCAACAAGCTGACCTAAGACAGCCTTTCTGATCCAGGCTATGAGCAAGACCCCAGGAGGGTCTCAAGCCCACGTGCTTCCCTTCCAGCACCCTAACTTCATAAGAGTCATGTCCAGAGGGTGGGTGGCACGTCAGAGACAGTTCTGGCTCAAAGCTCCTGAATTAAATCCCAGTTTACGATGGTTCAGAAAACACAGATTGAAGCCTACAAACAAGGCTTCCCATTTTACTGGCTGGGTGACCTCCAGCAAATTAAAGACTGTCTACCTCAGTGTCTGGGAAATGTGATTCAGTTTAAGCATCTTCAATCCAAAATCTGGAACGCTCCAAAATCTGAAACATTTTGAGCAACGGCATAACACTGCATGTGGAAATTTCCACACCATGAATGTTTGTTTGATGCATAGATTATTTAAAACATTGTAGAAAATGGCCTTCAGAATATAAGGTATATAGGAAGCATAAATGAGTTTTGTCTTTAGACTTGGGTCCCATCCCTAAGATATCTGTGTGTGTGTGTGTGTGTGTGTGTGTAGTCTAAAAATCTGAAAAACATATGAAGACTGAATTATTTCTGGTTCCAAATATTTTGGATGAAGGATGCATGACTGTGACAGAAGAATAGTAACTACTATTTAAGGGGTCACTATGAGTTTGAGTAGAAAAGGCAACCAAAGCTCCTACCATGTTCCGGGGCCTCCTTTGGCAGGCCCTGCCTGGCCTGGGTTTCTCCTTCCCTGAATGAGAAATGGTGTGAATTTCTGGGTGCCCAGGGTAGGGTTCATACTTAACAAACTTTAAGTCCCCTGTAGCTGTACCTTCCCCCTTCTGTAATTCTCTGACCCACTGTGTTTCTGTAGGTGGGGAGGTGGGGCAGGGAGAAACTGGTAAATGACTGCCTCTGCAAGGAATTCCCAAGCATTGCCCACTTCAGCCAGACCCTCCAGGAGCCTTTGTATGTGTGGTTCGCATTGAGTTGGCAGCAATACCATGCCACCCCCTCAGCGCCCAGTTACATGAACAGCTCTTAAGAGATTTCTGCATTCTGCTTAAGACAATGCTGTGTGTAATGTCAATTACAGGCAGTCATCTCAGTGGGGAAACCAATAATGAAATCTAGCAATTAAAGAGCAAGGAAGGGCTCACTGCCTCACTCTGCCTGCTCCAGACTACAAGCTAGCCTGGTCTCTACCACTTAGAAAACTTCAGGGAGGTGGGTAGAGTGATAGGGAAAGAAGAGGGGAGGGACAGTGTTGGGCTCTGAACTTCAAAGTGAGTATCTACTGGGGAATTCAAGCTCTCCATGTCCTGTACCTTCCCTGTCCCCTATACCCATCAAACACCCCAAGGCCAAGGTCATTTTCTTTAAGAATGGACACAAACAGATATCCTACTGAATGTGTTCTTGGCCATTGCTGTGGACAACCTGGCTGATGCAGAGAGCCTCACTTCTGCCCAAAAGGAGGAAGAAGAAGAGAAGGAAAGAAAAAAGCTGGCCAGGTAACCCTCTAAGCTCACCTGGGCCCAGTTCTGAAATGCCGTCCCCACTGGTGGAGAGAGGCTTGGCACCAACCACAAGTGGCCGTCTCTCCTGAGAAAGCATGGCTCGGGCTTCCTACAGTAGCTTCAGCCTCTCTCCTATCGCCCAAGCATTGCTCTGAAACCAGGCCCATCATGAATGATCATCCCTGCAAGGGTGTTGCACCTGTCTAGGAAGATGGGGGCTCTCCTCTAAGCTGAGAAGCTGTGGGGAGAGAAGGAAGGCAGGCTTCAGAGGGGAAACCCAGTTCCAGCCTAAAGAGTAAGGCTCCCTCATTGTTATACACCATCTCCAGCACCAGGAATGCAAGGAAGGGCCCTAAATCATGTTTCTCTCATTGTCTAGCTGGGGCCATAGTAACCGCAGCTCACACCTCTGCTGGCTCCCAGGCAGAGTCCTCCCAGGAAGCAACCCCAAATGAGATCCAAAACCATTGTCACATTCAAGGCCTTGGTTAGCTGAGGAACTGGAAAAGGCCAACCAAGTACCAGACAGAGGCAGGGTAGCCTAGCCCAGACACTTGGGGTTAAACTGTGCATGCACTGTGACCAGGCAAAGGACAGTAGATGGAGACTCTAGGAATCTGCTCTCCCTCCCTGCTACAGACTGGAGGCAGTTCTCATCTACGCTGTCCCCTGTCACTCCAGTGAACATCCATTTCTGTTTTTTCTCCTGCTGACCGGCCAGGACTGCCAGCCCAGAAAAGAAACAGGAGGTGGTGGAGAAGCCAGCAGTGGAGGAGACTAAGGAGGAGAAAATCGAGCTGAAATCCATTACCGCTGATGGAGAGTCCCCACCCACCACCAAGGTGAGTAGCTGCCTCCTCCCAGGAGCTGTGAGACCAGCACTGAGGAAGCAGGGCCACAGTCTAGCTGGTTCATCACCCAAGGAAAGGAGAGCGGACACACACTCGGTGGAGACAGAGGTTGTGGGTGTGGGGCAGGCAGACTAGGAAAGGTAGGGAAGGTGACTTGGCTGAGTCCCAGCCTCCTACTGATGACCTTGAGGGCTTGTGCAGAGTGACAGGTATAGTTTTGAGCTCAGCTACTGAGTGTAATGTGATTTCAAGGCCACTCTGGGCCCCTAAATCTATGGCCTGTATCTGACTGCATTCTTCCTCTTCTCTCTTCGGCTGCCTAGATCAACATGGATGACCTCCAGCCCAATGAAAATGAGGACAAGAGTCCCTACCCCAACCCAGATGCCGCAGGTACCACTTGCCTTTAAGACTGGGAGGCTGGGGGTGGAGGCCTATTCCCTGCTGCCGTATGGAAATGCCCAGGCATGAGGGGCTACTGGGCCCAGTTTCCCTCCGTAGTTACCTTGCACTTCTAAATGTCCCATTTCTGCATTTAAGGCTTACAGTCACCATCAAAGGGAAAACTTTTTTTCTGATTTCCTCATGATATTATGTGGTTAAAGAAGATTACTTTTGAGCAGTGCTGTTTTAAATTTTTAATTTTCTAATTATTAATTCAATGTAAAAATGTATGAGGCACTGTGTGATACATGTGTACAGTGTATAATGATCAAATCAGGGTAACATTTCCATCTCCTTAGCCATTTTTCATATTTTTAACTGACATGTACTAATTATATGTACAATATTTTAGGGTCTCAGTGTGATATTTCAGTACACATATACAGTGTGTGCTGATCAAATCAAGATAATTAACATTTCCATCTCCTTAATCACTACTTTGTGTTTGGAGCTGTCAGACTCCTCACTTCTCTTTCTTTGTGAGATATTTACTAAGTTATGAACTGTGGTCCCCCCATCCACACCGCCCTATCTAAGCGAGCTTTGGTACTTGTTATCTGACCTCTCTTTATCCCCACTTAGTGCTCTTTCAACATTGAATTCTATGTGCATTTGAGGTTTTACTGTATCACATGTTGTAAGACCATTGTTAACTAACACAATTTACTAGTGCAGAGATACCTCCATTCATGAATGCTTTTGTTTGCAAACAATTTGGCTTGCAAACAGAAGTGTTTGGCAAAATTTTGTTTTTATTTGCAAACTCCGTATCGGGTGACAAATGCAACCATGGCCATCTTTCCCACACAAACTCGAACATAGCCATGTTTTCCAAAATTGCAGAACAAATTAAGTTCATGAATCAAGGTACCACTGTATGGCATACGTTGCAGTGCTATGCTTGCCCAATAATAATGCACAGTCCCAAATCTATCTTGCCCTACTCAGGAGGCATTGCCAAATATGAGAACAGCTGCCACCACAGATGTCCTACTTGTTGCTCCATAAAATGCTTTCAGGTCTCTTCTCATAAAGAGCTCTTACCAGCCTGGACTTCTTGTGCACCTAGCTGATGAACTGTCAGGAAGGATCCTCTCAGAGGTTTCAGTGTCAGAGTCCTGGGTTGTTCCCCTCCAGGATATGTGTCTCCCTGTTCCTTTGGCCTCATGCCCTGTGGCATCATTGGCCCTACCCTCCTCCAACCTAGAGTAACAGATTCATCACCAGCTTTGAACGGGAAGTCAACACATACACCCCCAAGAGACTGGATCGTATTCACCTTTCCTTCTTGGTGCAGGCCAGGCTGTATCGGTGTTGGTGACCAAGTTAGGCAGCTGAAACCCTTCTAAGTCCTGAGCAGAGCTGGTATTTCCTTGCTTTACCTCTGCTGATTCTCACTAAGTTGGCCAGGACAACAGAAGTATCTTCTGTTGTCCCTGAAAGCAGCTTCAATGATCATGGTCCTCACTTCTCTCCCCCTGCAGAAGGAGGACTTGGTATCCTGGGACTTAGACACAAAGACGAGCAGAGCATTTCCAGCTTGAGATGGAGCCTTTTGAAATCTTAAAACCCTTGGGGGTGAAGCTGTCACAGAATTTTAAAGATTTGCTAGCAATATTGACTGAATTCAATGAGGAATCTTGTCTGTATCCTAATTAAACAAAATAAATTTTAAAATGACTCTTTTTAGGTAATTGAGGGAAAAGCGTATATGGACTAGGAACTGAATGATTTTGAGTGGTGTCTGTTAATTGTATTGGTATGATAGTATAATGGTAATTCTGTTTTTTGAAATGCTGAAGTATTTATGGCTGGAGTCTAAAATATACAGAAGTTACTTTTAATATATTCCAACAACCCCCAAGAATGGGGACAGAGGAAATAAGGGGAACATGATGAGCAAAATGGCAATAGATGTTGAAACCGAGTATAGGGAGGTTCAGTGTGCAAGTCTTGCTATTCTTGTGCATACTTTAAAAGTTTGAAAAGAAAAAAAGTCATAGAACAAATTCCCCTGGGCTCTAAGAAGAGCCCGTCCCAAGCTGGCCTGGTCTCCAGGATGCAGTCTCCCTGTGCACAGAGGGGACAGATCTGGGTCTGAGGGTCTTTTCCCACAGGCACCCCGATGCTTCCAGGCCTGGAGCAGTGCATTCCACATGGCGGCAGGATGACACACCTCCTGCGTCTGTGACAATAGTCTCAAGTCCTGTTGTTCTAAATAGAATCCTGGTTTTTCTCTTCTTCGCTGCTCTAATGAAATCAAAGAGAAATATCAAGGACAAAACCTAATTAACAAGGACGTTTTCACCATGCGGGTTGTTACAGACATGTCTGTTGAGCCAGCATGTCACCGTCTGGTGGCTTTGAGGACTCTTGGATGCTTCTGGTTTGGAACTGAAAAACTGTTCCCACACTCTGCTAATTCCTCTTCTTGGAGCTTGTTTCGGAGCTTGGCTTTTTGGAGCTTATTCTTTTTCCTGATCATGGAGCCACCTTCTGTAACCTCCTGCTGATTCTTGCCTTCATTTCTCTTGGTCCTAAACATGGTTTTTACCTTTTCTGTTAGCTTTCCATTGCTATGACAAAATGTCTGAGATACGTAACTTATAAGAAGAAAATGTTTATTTTGGCTCACAATTTCAGGTGTTTTATCCTGTGGTCAGTTGGTATCATTGCTTCAGGCCTGTGTCAGGGCAGAACAACATAACAGAAACGTGTGAAGCTGCTCACCTCATGGAAGCCAGGAAATGGAGAAGTGGAAGGCCCACAGTCCCCCACTCCGGGGCAAACCCCACTTGCTGAAGTTTCCATTACTCCCCACAGCACCACAGGCTGAAGACCAAACTTTCACATGGACCTTTGGGAGTCAGTCCAGATCCCAACATTTGGCCCATATATAGTGGAGGCCAACCTGCCCTCACCCCACCACCAACCCCACCCAGCCTTTCTAGCCAGTCCCCAAAGACCCTGTTTGTTCATCACGTTTCCATCTTCTACCCAGGAGGCCTTCAAGGACAATGTGCTCCTAAAGCTGGTGGCTCCATATCCCCTGACCCCTCAGAGGCCAAATCAGCCTGTCTTCCAGTGGTTCCTCCCCTCCATCTCCTCCCTCTCTTTCTAGATCATTAGTGTCAAGTGCAGCAGAAGTTCCTATAGACACCTCTGCTGGTCCCTCCATTCTGTCAGGCTCTCCTTCCTGCTGCTTCTGTTAGGAATGGTGAAAGGCCAAAAGCCTAGTCCACCACTGTCCCTCCACCACCACCAAACACAGCCCTTTCTGCTTTCGCAGCCCCTGGCAGCTGACCATTGCTGCACTCCATCACACAGATGCCTAAGAAGGAGCCCCAGCCAGGCCTCTAAGGAGGAAAGGCCAGGGCACCTCGACACTGTCCTCCTGCTCATCTTCCCCTCCTTCCTGTCCCCCCACCAGGCCTGCAGTGTCTGTTTGTCCTGCTGTCCCCAAACGCACATGATGTAGTGGCTGAGTGGGAGCTGGCCTGCAGCCCTCGGTAACTGTGAACACCCAGAGAAGGGCCTGTTTCTGAATCACCCTAAGGAGCTCTATCACCTGGAGGTAGCCCTAGAGTGCTCCCCTCTTTGTGCAGTCTCAAAAGCTAGCCAGCTGGTTGTCACCTCCATGATTAACCTGCACTAACACAGGCTGAATATCCCTTCTCTGAAAACGCTGGGGAATGGAAAAGTTTTATATTTTGGAGGTTTGGGCATTTGGGAATATCTGCATAGATTTCAGCTGTTGAGCATCTCTAATTCAAAACTCTATAATCTGAAATGCTCCAAAACTCAAAATTATTTCAGTATCATATGCTCAAAAGGAGTCAAATTTGAGAGTATCTCCACTTTTTAGATTAGGGATGCTCAACCTATGGTAGAGAGAAACATCTGCTCACCAAGGAAGAAAAGCATTGGGCCAGCTAGATAATTCTTCTGTCAACATATCAATTTATTTGAATGAATGTTCCTAACAGCCACCAAGGATTTAAAATGAACACACACCCTTATTTTAAAGTAAGAAGCCTGGCGTGGTGGTGCACGCCTTTAATCCCAGCACTCGGGAGGCTGAGATAGGAGGAGCGTTGTGAGTTCAAGGCCAGCTTGGGCTATAATGTGAGCACAAGGCTGACCTGAGCTACATAGTGCGACCCTGCCTCAAAAAACTAGAACCAGGAGTTTGGCTCAGTGGCTTAAGCGCCTGTCTGGCAGGTGCAAGGTTGTGAGTTCAATCCCCGGTGCCGCAAAAAATAAATAAATAAATAAAGTAAGAGACACCAGAAGTCATGCAGCACAGCACCAGATGTTGTGGGGGAGGCTGTGATTATTGAAAGGGCACAAGGACAAGAGCTTGTGGAGTCTTTGGGGGGAACATGGTGGGTGCCTCATGGAGAAGCATGATCTTGACTGAGATTTGAATAGGAGAGTTGGAGAGCTTGGAGAAGTTATATCAGAACCATACTGTTACCGCAGACACTGAACTGGAAGAAACCTTGGGGACAGTCGCTTAATAACTACTTATGAAGCACCTACCATATGCCAGGCCCCAGGACACAGCTGTGGTTAAGACAGGGAAAGGTCCTGTCCTCCAGAAAGCAAACTAACCAAAATGATAATACAAGGTGACACAAAGACAGTAAAACCAGGATGATGTCAGAGAGGGCAGAGGGGCCGGGCTGCTATGACAGAAGGATCAGTAAAGGCCTCTTTGAAGGCATGACATTTGGGCCAAAATCTACTGGATGAAATGAGCTAGATGTGGGTGTCAGCAGGAAGTGCTCTCTAGTGGGGGACTAGTGGGTGCACAGTCTTGTAGGCAGCATGTACTTGGCTGGGGGGGGCTCCAAAAAGGGTCAGTACACCTGGTGCAGAGAAAGCAGAGAGAGAACTAGGAAGTGAGGCAGACACCAGGAAGAGACTCAAACACCACGCGGTGGCCCAGTCTGACCCCATTCCTGGACAACTGCCAACTGGCTCTCCTCACCTTTTCAAGGGGCAGTGAGGAGACCTCAGAGCAGACCAGGCGGGAGACAGCGGCAGCCTGGGTCCAGGGCTGGTGCTGGAGATCCCAGGAATACTCAGACTTAGGGTACAGTCCACACGTGGTGCCAACTGCATTTACTGATGCATAAGTGTTGGAAAGATAGAAAGAAAAATGGAGTGTGACTACAGTTTTTTCAGTGAGCCAGTAGGGAGAAGAAATGTGCAGTAACTGTTCCTTGGCCTTCTCTCCCTGTGCCTTAAAGCTCTGCCCCAGATGTGGGCCCCTTGCCAGCTGTGCTTTACCCTTTCACTGCTGGTGGGCTCCTGCGCCTTGCTGAAAACTGTAAGCTCCTGGAAGACAAGACACAACTCTTTGTCCTCATCCTTAGATTCAATGCCTTATTCACAAATAATGTCCGTATTTTTAGTTGTCCATGAGCAAAACAGCAGAGGTGACAAGAGTACTGAACATGAGAGAGGAGGGCAGGGACAAAGGGTACCGAGGACAAGGCTGGGACATTTAGCTTTGCAGTGCTTTCCCTACCTTTTTATGTTGCTTGGGATTAACTCAGGGCCTCTCGCATGCTAGGCAAGTGCCCTGCCACTGGGCCATGTCCGGCCCCTTCTTTTACTTTTGAACATGCTAACTGCCACTGAGAAAAGCAGCAGCCACTTCAAACTGCAGCATTACCTTGCTTTCCATACTTCCTCCAATCCCCCAAGAACAAGAAGAAGATTGATACCCCAAAGGGATTGCCCTGACACCTAGAAAGAGGAGTCCGGGTAGTTCAGCTACCAAGCCCAGAATGAACTTTCTGGTAGTATTTCGCAGTCCATCAGCCTCTCCCCTACCCCTCACACCTCATGAGTATCCCCTGCTGTCAGATTTCTGTCCCTTTATGAATTTGAGTTTGTCCTCAGAAATTGTTTCCTCTTGAGCATTATGAGTGTCTGATGGAGCAGCTAACATGCTTGTCCCCACGAGTGGAAATCAACACAGAACTTCATGCACAGTGAGGCAGCTGGCACAGACAAAAGAGCATGGAAAATGGTTCCTTAGGAACCCAGAATAGCACAAAGCTAGTAAATACGGTTTTCTATAAACACACACAGTTAAAATAAGTACAAAATGATCTGTTATCAAATTATCATGAACAAGAAAATGTTGGCTTCCTTAGAGCAAAACTGAAAAAAATACAAACTGCTGGGTAGAAATACAAGATCTTTCCCAGTTAAATTTCACTTTTAAATACTGTGCCATGATTTAGGCTAACCTTGGCTTTAATAATTCTACTTTCCATAGAAAATTTCTTTTGTGAAGGTCTTATAGCTTCAAATTTTGGCCAGCACATGATTTTTTTCTCTTGTGTATCCTCTGTTGAAAATATTAATTCACCTTGCCAGTCAAGTGTTATGGCCCTAGGGAAAGAGTATGGTTTCTGCTTGTATTCTGCTGTCCTTTGGTCCCAAGGCACTTTTGCTTGATAAAGAACCACTTTCCGTGCCACTTTTCCATCTGTTTCACCTGGCTATGGATGTTTTGAGGTTTTGTTTAGATTCGGTTTGGTTTGGGTTGGTTTGGTTTGGTTTGGTTTGGTTTTAAGATGCAAGAGATGAACCCAGGGCTTGTGCATGCTAGGCAAGCACTCTCCCACTGGGCCACACCCCAGCACCCCAACTCCTATTCATTTTAACCAGAAGGAAGGAGAGCACACAAGGCATGCTGGGACCCTGGGATGCACTGCCTATAACTCTGCTTTTTCAGGCAGAGTAATCTCCACATGATCCTTCTCTTTTGCAAAGTTCCTTTCTGTATGAAGGTGTAGAATTAATCCTCATCAGACACAAGTGTTTCTATGTGCCTAGCACAGCTCCTCCTTCCAGAGTTTGCAGCGCACAGAGAGACAAGACAGACATATTTAAAATCAGACATCTGAGATGCTGTGAGCTCAGTGCCCAGTGAAGCAGGGAGATCAGAGATGCTGCTGGAATTCACAGGAAGGTTGTTTCCAGGAGCCCAGCTGCTCCAAAGAGCCAGGTGAAGGATGCTGTCCATATTGGGTCCTCAGGAGCTCTGCAGAGGACATAAAGCACTGAGAGAAGGGCAAAATACAGACTGAGCTGTTTGCTTACTGGGGCTGCCATAGCAAATTACTGCCCACTACAGAAGGGGGGTTTAAAACAATAGGAGTGTATTTTCTCACAGTTCAAGAGGCTTAACGTCTCAAGTCAAGGTGTAGGAGGGCTTGCTCCTGCTGGAAGGCTCCACAGAAGAATCCTTGCTTCTCTCCCACCTTTCCCATGGTGGCCTGCACTCCCAAGCTTGTGGACACATAACTCCAGTCTCCGCCTCTTTCTTCCATGGGCTACGTCCTTCCATGTGCTTTGTGTATTGCTTTATAAGGACAACTGTCACTAGATTTAGGGTTCAACCTCACCCAATATGACTTCATCATAACTAATAACATCTGCAAAGACCCTATTTCCAAATAAGCTAATATTCTGACATTCTGGACAGGCAAGGATTTGAGGGGCCATGGTTGTCAACCTCCTGCAGTGAGTGTTCAGAAAATAGTTGGATGTGAGTGGGCAGTTTGATAGGGAACACTAACAGGAAAGGGTCATCCTGAGAAAGGCTTGAAGTTGGGCGGGCGGGTGGACAGGTAGTGAAAGCTGCCACCACATAGCAGTCATCATCATGTGCTAGGCACTCTTCTCAGATACCTTTGTTCTTATTATTCCATCCTAGATGGAGAAACCGAGGCATAGAGAGACTCAGTGAAATGTTCATAGCCAGCAGGAAATAGAGCCAAGATTTGGGCAAAGGCATTTGATTGAGAGTCTGTGTTCTTAACTCACCTCCTGTAAACTCCCCAGACTTTGTATTCTAAGCATCTCTGTCCAGAACAGGAGAAGCAGGGGCTCCATAAAGCAAGCAGAGGAAGCAGCTGTGTTAATTGTTCCCCTGTCCAGGAAAACAAAAGAGCTTCTTAAATTGGTGTCAGTATCCAATTCTTTAAGTGAAGGGTTGTTTTGTTACTTTATTGCCCTATGATCCCCACCATATATGATTTCTTCTGTAGTTTCAGAAATGAAAAGATGTTTGTTTTGAACTCCAGGAACTTTCAAGAATGGGGTTGTTTGTGAAGGGTTCCTCAAGTCAGCTAAACCGTTCATTTTCCCCACTGCAGCCGAGATGAAGGACAGCACCTGGCAGTGCCTATTGTAACCCAGTCCCTTTCCAGTGCCTTTCGACCAGGACAGCTGAGCATCCGTGTTTGCCCACGACTACAGGGCTTCCTGGGATATGCGAGTTTCAAGTTTTAAAGCCAGGATAGTTTGGGTAAATGGGGACAAGTTGGCCACCCGACTTAGAGCCCCTATTGTTATGTAAGTGTCTCCGACAGAGATGAGCTCTGCGGTCCCCAGAAGGGAGAGCAGAATGCCCGGCTTGCTGGGTGCCCATGTACGTGTTCAGAGTTACATGTGATGTCGACTCCTGCTGTAGGAAGGTAGGAAGATCTCTGGAAGGAGGCACATGCTGATAGGGGTCAGTGGCATGGAGGAATTATTTAGCATGGTGCTTTTGTTTTTACAGGAGAAGACGATGAGGAGGAGCCTGAGATGCCGGTTGGGCCCCGTCCGCGACCACTCTCTGAGCTACACCTTAAGGAAAAAGCCGTGCCCATGCCAGAAGCCAGCGCCTTCTTCATCTTCAGCCCCAACAACAGGTGTGTGAGAGGGGTAGGGAAGGTGGCCCTGCTCCCTCTGTGATATGAGCCCAGCAGGCACCTGCATTTTACTTGAACTTCTGGGAGGAGCCCAGGACTCTCCCATCTTCCCGCAAGTTGTGAAAAATAGACACTGAGTTAGGGGAAAAGAGCCGTGGATTCTGAATCAGATGGTTTGCATTTATTTTTCCCTTTAGGTTTTGAAATGTGTAACTTCTCTATTCTTTTGATGGTTGCCCTTGATAATTTGCTAAGTCTGTAAGGCTAAACATATCTTAATCTTCCTCCTGTACAAAAAAAAAAAACAAAAAAACAAAAAAAAACATCTTCCACCATGTTAAACTCTCTCATTAGCTCCCAACTCGCATGCTATGGTCTATAAGATTTTGGCACTGAGCTTTATTTTTAACCTAACAAATTGGACACTATTATCATTATTATAATGTGTATTTAGTATGTTTAGGTTTACATACTGCTTAGGGTGTTATTTGTTGACAGGTTTTGTTTGTTTGTTTGTTTTTGAGGAGTTCGATTGTTGTCATTTTGCAGTGCTAAGAATAGAACCCAGGGCCACATTATACTGAGCACGTCCTATTACTGAGCTATACCCCAACTCTTGTTGACCTTTTTTAAAAAAAAAATAATAATAAAACAGATTATAGGGTACTTTATTTTATCAGCTTTATCTCATTTGATATCCAAAGGAATGAGGCAAATTATTTTTTCATTTTACAAATGAAGAAACTGAGTGCTCCAGAGCCAGAAGGTATGCACATAGATCTAACACACGCCGAATGCCATTTCCACTTAACTTCTTTTCTATTTCTTTTTTATTAGTGCATATTAATTTTACAAACCATTGGGTCACATTGTGGCATTTTTATATATGTATATAACATTTTGAGTAAATCCATCCCCCCCCTTACTGCCTTTGTCTTGTGAAATAATGATCATTGAGCATTTTTAGTGCATCTCTATCCTTTTGCAAACATTTCCTTTCCTTCTAGAGGACATTCTTCAGAAGTCCCCTTAGTTCCTTTATGCTAAATTTACTTGGGCTACTTATTTGTAGTCATTTAATTTCTTATTCTTGACTGGTAATTTTGCTGTGGGCATGATTTTAGACTGACAGCTTTTGCCCTTCAGTTCATTAAAGATGCCATCCCACCATAAAGTCAACTGGCATTCCAATTGTCACCACTCTGCGAGGTACCTGCTGGCACCCCAGCTACCACTCCTCTCTGAATTACCTGCCCATCACTTCTAGCTGCCATCAACATCTTCTGTGACCTTGATGCTGTGCAGATTCATTACCATGTGGCTACCATGAATTTATTTTATGTATCTTGTGTATCATATGTGACATTCCTAGTCCTATGGATTTGTATTTTTCTTCCTTTCTTGATGATTTGCAGCCATTATCCTTAAAGATTACCTTTCCTTAATTCTCCATTCCTTCTTTGTGCCACTCCAACTAGATATGCTGGACCTTCTCCTTCTGTCCTCCTTATCTTTTTTATTTATTTTATTTTTATTAGCACATGTTTGCAGTACCTAGGATTACATTCCATGTGTGGAGTTTGTACATGTACATAACACATTTTAATTCCTTTTTTCATCTCCTTTCCCTCCCCTTCCTTCATCTCTTGAGCCCCTTAGCATTTGAGAAAGATCCACCTCTCTACTTCCTATCATTGGTCTTTTATTTTGCTCTCTATTTATACTTTGGGTTTCTCATATAAGAGCAACCATGCAATATTTAAGCTTGTGTGTCTGGTTTATTTCACCCAACCTTATGGTCTCAATGGCATTCATTTTCCTACAAATGACTCAAGTTTAATCTTTCTTTATGGCAAAGAAACACTCTATTGTATGTTAGTACCACATTTTCTTTATCCATTCACCTATTGATGGACATGTAGGGTGTTTCCTAGATTAGCTATTGTGAACTGTGCTGCTATAAACGTGGGTATGCGTGTATCACTATAATATGATACCTTTAACTCTTTTGAGAAAATACCTAGAAAGGGAATAGCTGGGTTGAATGGAATTTCTTATTTTAGCTTTTTTTAAGAGAATAAAACCAAACAAAATAAAACAGAATAAAGTCAATCAAAACAAAACAGTGAGAGTGATACAGGACTTCAAAACAGGATAATAGGAAATCAACAATAGCTACCATACCTCTTGTTATCTTCAAAATTGCTGCCCATACCATCAGACATAATGAAATCAAACAAAACAGAACAGAATGAAACCAACCAAAACAGAACGTTGAATAAAACAAAACAATAGAATGGAACAAAACAAAAGAGTGAGAATAATATTACATTTTGAAGATAAGAAAAAAGGAAATCCTCCATATTTACTATATTGCATATTGTTATCCTCTCAATAAATGCGCAGACTGCCAGCTCTAGGCCTGCAAAATCAATCAAACAATACAAGCATTAAGTTGTTTTTATACCTTAGTTGCTGGTTACTGAGTCCCTGAGTTCCTCCAAATCAGCCTGTTGCTTGGGGAGGGGGTGTTCTTGTCTCCCAGCCCACACTGGTTGGCTCACAGGAAGGGCATATCGGCTTCTTGTTTCTCCTCCTGGGACCACATGGCTTTTGCCAGCTCATGGGAAGGGCAAATTGGCTTCTTGTTTCTCCTCCCAGGACCTGCATGGCTTCTGCTGGCTCTCAGGAAGAGCAAATTGGCTTCTTGTTTCTCTTCCCAAGACCCACATGGCTTCCACTAGCTCACGGGAAGGGCAAATTGGCTTCTTCTTTCACTTCCTGGGACCTGAATGGTCTCCACTGGCTCACAGGAAGGGCAAATTGGCTTCTCGTTTCTCCTCCCAGACCCACATAGCTTCTGCCAGCTCATGAGAAGGACGGATTGGCTTTTTGTTTCTTCTCTTGGGATCTACATGGCTTCTGCCAACTCACTGGAAGGGCAAATTGGCTTCTTATTTCACTTCCAGGGACTTGCATGGCTTCCACCCACTCATAGGAAGGGCAGATTGGCTTCTTGTTTCACTTCCAGGGACTCACATGTTTCCAACAGCTCATGTGAGGGGTAAATTGGTGGTTTCTTGTTTCTCCTCCCAGTACCCTCATGGCTTCTGCCAGCTCATAGGAAGGGTGTATTGCTTGTTTTAGTTTTTTGAGGGATCTTCATACTGATTTCCATAGTGGCTGTACTAGTTTACATGCCAAACAACAATGTAGAAGGATTCTCTTTTCCCCAGCATTTGTTATTATTTGATATCTTGATGATAGCCATTCTTTATGTGGTAAGATTGTTCTCCTTGCCTCCTAAAGCTTTTTTTATATATTTCATATCTTACATATCTCTCTAGTAGTGTTCTGAGTGATTTCTTCAGATGTCTTCCAGTTGACTGATTCTCTTTTTAACTTTATCTATATTACTGTTTAAGCCAGTTTTATTTTTTATATCAGCCATTATATTCTAACATTCCAGTCAGTTCCATTTGTTTAACTGTTCGGATCCATCTGTCTGTATCTAGTGGTTTCTATGGATTCATCATCTTTGTGATTGATTCCTTTATTTCAAATATAGTTATCGTATGTTCTGTATCTGATGTGCACAATATGGGGAGTATCTAAATCACTTTGTTGCTGCTGATTTTGCATCTTAATGACTCATCTTCTTGTGTGTTTGATGACCTCCTTATTGATGAGATCCTGAGGACCCAGTCTGAAACTGAGAAAACTTTTTCCAGATGCTCCACCTCAAGACTGGCTTGAAACTTGGTTTCCTGACAGCATTGCTGTTACATATGGGCAGACTGTGTTCACAGTCTGCCCATATGTAAAACTCACCTCAGCTCAGTGGGTTGATTGTCTGGTTAGTTGATTGGCTGGTTTGAAAGGGATGATCCTAGCAGACTTCCTAATTCTCATGAAACGAGCATTGTCCCACCAGAAATTTATCCTTCCCAGTATCTTGAAGCATTTAGTCACCCATGATGTAAGGAGAGGAAGTCTGAAGGCCTGGTGTTTGGGCCCTGGGTCGCCAACACCACAGTTGTGTTTCTGGGTAAGCCTCTCCCTCCTGGGTTCCTGTGTTTTTATCTATGAAATGAAGACAACAATAAGCAAGCTGAACTTGCTTCCTGTGCTTTTACAAGATGCAATATGCAAGACACCCTCACTGTTTGTGGTACTGTCCATGAGTGCACAGGGGTACACATGCACAGTTCTTTTTCACTATCTGAGGTGTGAAATCAAATTGTACACCTGAAACTGACATGGAAGCAAATCACCTAGCCAGAGCACTGGCTTCTCTGGCCTCAGCATTCACATCTTCAGATATTTCATTGTTCCTAATTCACAGAATTATCCAGTAGATCTTATAAAGTGATTTTTTTTTCCAATGGTGGGGAAAACAAATTTCCAAACAAAATCCAGTTGTTTCTTTCATAGGAATATTTGAAAATTTGGAGATTCCTGATTGTCTCAAATGTAGCCTTCCAAAATATCAGAAGTTACCATCTGTGAATGTCTTTAGGACTAAGTCCCCTGGAAATGGCATCTTGAGGTGGAGCAGGATAGCTGTCATTATCCAGCAATAGACAAGCGTGAGGCTGAGGATACCACCCTCCACACCGCCCAGGTCATTACAGCCTGATAAGAAGAGCCAAGGGGAATTGCTCTGAGACCCACAGAGCCACATCCACTCTTCTTTCCTGACCCATCCCTCGCCTCTCTCCTCCCTATGCAGGTTTCGTCTCCAGTGCCACCGCATTGTCAATGACACGATCTTCACCAACCTGATCCTCTTCTTCATTCTGCTCAGCAGCATTTCTCTGGCTGCAGAGGACCCCGTGCAGCACACCTCCTTCAGGAACCATGTGTGTACCCCTTCTGTTATCTGTGCCCCCTCTGCCCAGGAGTGTGGCTGGCCCCACAGCTTCTATTGCTGACTCCTTTGATCAGTCAGGAGCTCAGTTCCCAATCTCGCAAGCAGATGTATCATAAAAATTTCTTTAAAAACTAGGACTTTTATAGGAACCCATCTCGAGACCATAAGTAAGTAAGAGAGCATGTGCCCCAACACCACTGGCTGGTTCAATCATTGGCAGGAGTCAGGCATGTCATTGCTGTGGATGTTCCCCAGGAAGCTCTTGTTCCTTGTGGCCTTAGGGAAGAGTGACCAGGGCTTCCTCCCTGCTCCTACCATGCTCTGACCAGAGGGGGAACATCTGCAAAAAGGTGCCAGTGATAAGACCAACCTTTATAAAAGAGAGCCTCAGTTATCTCCATTGCATAAACCTAAATTTGGAGAACCACCCGAGGCTCTGGTGAACAGCGTAAGAGGCTAGAATAAAAATTGCTACATCTCAAGACTTCAGAACTTTATCAAATGCCAAGCAGATGGGCATGAAGAAAGGAACCCTTGCTCTGGAGCCACACTGTTGCCCAGGAATCTGCATGGTCCAAGTTGTCTTACCGAGGGTAGCAGGTATTGGCCAAGCCCTGATCCATTCCTTGGGCTATAGTAAAGCATGAAGCTATGTAGCTTTGGCCTGAGCAGACCTAGAGGACACTCCTTCCCAGGCCCCAAAGAACAAGACACCAGCATAGGAAGCTGGTGAGCTTAGTCCCACCAACATGAGTGAAGCATTTTGAATCTCCCTGCAAAAGAAACAAGCCCCACTCTCTGCCCTTTTGACAGATAAAACATTTGTCTGGTTTGGGTTTGAAGTAAATTGGGTTAATGAGAAACATGTACAACCAGATAATACCTAAATCCAGAACCAGCTGGGCTCCCCTCACCTGTCTGGGGGCCCCAGAGTCGCTGATCTGCCTGAGCCAGGCTCAGGGCAGGATCCAGTGCTGAGTACACACCCCAAGTCCTTTCCACCAATCTCCATGTGGAGAGGCCCCAGGACACACACCTTGTTTTGAACTGAGGTTCCTTTTCTGGTGAACATCCACTGACCTGTCTTCTCATCCTGCTTTCTTCCCTTCCCTACCCCTTCCCCACCCTGTTTCTTTTTGTTTTGCAGATTCTGTTTTATTTTGATATTGTTTTTACTACCATTTTCACCATTGAAATTGCTCTGAAGGTAAAGCCCCCCCCCCCGTCTCCCTTCCTCACTGCTGCTGGTGCTCTCTCGCTCCCTGCTGCTGTCTGCTGCTAACACACGTGCTCCTGGTGGTGTGGGTTCACTCTCAGAGCGACTAACCCAGTTGTGCTTGTTTTTCAGATCCTAGGCAATGCAGACTATGTCTTCACTAGTATCTTTACCTTAGAGATTATCCTTAAGGTAATGCACCCCTCCATGCATTCTCTGTCCTTTTCCTTGTCTATCTCTGCTCTGGCCACTGACTCCTTTCTTTCTTCTGTTTCCTTCACTCTCTCTCTTTGACTCTCAAGCCTGAATTTGGAGAAATCAGTGTCCCTCGATTTGCACCAGCATTTGGCCTGGGCTCAGAGGCCAGAAGCCCACCCCACTGCATCCCTTCCCCTCTGACCACTGCTAGGCAGTCCTTAACCTGCAAGAGCCACACCATGACTGTCACTGTGGTGCTCTCCCCTCACTGGTTCGGTACTGTGGTCACCAGCAGTGCCACACACGTGGACACACACACATGCACCATCTCCAATCAATTGGTGACTGATTCCCTACTTAGAATTATCCCTCCCCACCAAAAAAGAATTCTCTCTTACTCCTGCTGCCCAGAGGAAATGTCACACAAACTTCAGACATGGAAACACTTTGGGGCCTGAAGGAGCCACTTTGGCTGTTCTCTCGGGATGCCCATCATCAATACCTCATCAGTACTTGGGGCTACACTGGAGTTGGGGCTACACTGGAGTTGGGGCCACGGGTCGATACGGTGGGCCTGGTGCATGACTGGGAGCCAGCCTCCCTACTGAGGCCTTTCAGCAGACCGTTAGAGATCACTTCCTGGCCCTGCAGAAAAGTTGTGTTGCAGTGCTCTTGCCCTGAACGTGGGGAAGAAGAATTACGCTGGAATTTAAGAACAGAGGGTGAGAACCAGCACTGCAAAGAGCTTGAGCACTTGTCCCAGCTCTGCCTGCTGCTGGCCCAGCTCAGATCTGTCGAGATGCTATGACATGCCTGTGCTCAAAAACAGATAAATTCAATGTCCAAGCAACAGTGGGCAAGAAAGCTTATTTCTAAGTTTTTCCCATGTATTTCTGAGCCTCTAAGCCAATGGAATCACCCAGCTGGTGCACCTGGGCTACAGGACATGAGTTCTCAGCCCTTGGGTAAGGTAAGCTTGTCTCTGAAATGTGACCAGGTTTACCAGAAGAGTGGGATCATGGGGTCTGAGCACAGGCTGCAGCTCAAGCATCTTCTTCCATGAACCCTTGCCTGAAACACCTCCTCCCAAAGAGCTCAGGTTCCCTTCTCACCCCATCACTGAGGATGACACAAGCTGATATCCACTGCCAGTTGTAGACCCTTCCTTTCCTGATGAAACTGCTGTGTCACGGCCCAGCCCTTTGATGTACATAACATTTCCCTCGTACCCACTTACAATCTGAGTGAGGCAGTTCATGTGCCTTCCATGACATCCTTGTCTCTAGACATCCATTTGTCCTAGCTTCTGTCACTGACTCCAGCTCACCAAGGGTATTGCTCAGATTTTTCTTTTCTGCTCAGGGATAAATGATCTGGCCAGGCCCCGGTTTCAGGGCATAGGGGGAGACACGAATCATGTGATTGCATTAAGATGCACTGATGGGAACCCCTTTTCCATGGCAAGCTGCTTTTTTGCTGGACTCCAGATTCAGACATACACAAAAAGATCTTCCCCAGGACAAGAAAAGCTCTGAGGCCCCACTTTAACAACCCTCTTCAGAGCCTTGTGGATTTCAATGGTGTCACCTCTCCTTCAAGATCATCCTACAGCAAAAGTCAAAGTCTCTCTGCAAATGCAGTCACCGCAAGGCCCTTCCCTCCCCTTGCCCCTCTTCCTCTTCTGGTCTCTCTGATGCTCACTGTGCTTCTGAATGTCCACTCCATGCCAGTGCACTTCCTGCACTTCCTTCTCACTGGGTCTCTATCCTTTGTCTGAAGCCCTGCATCGTGCTACAGCACAGATAGTGCTGGCCTTCTACAAGGCTCACTTACCATAAGGAACCATTGAAAGGCCTGAGGCAATTTGGCCTTAAAAAGGAAAGATGTGCAGGATACACCAGTTAGCCTAAAATGCAGAAGACTGTCACATAGAAGAGAGAGAAAGAAAAATCAGGACCAATGCATGGAAATGTCAAGAGCAACAATACATTAATAACTAGGAGGATTGCCTAGCAAGATGCTGATTGCTAGTGGCTTCCAGCTCAGAGGTAGTGAGCCCATGCTCTGTCCCCTTTTTCTCCTCAGGACAGAAAGACTCAACAATTGGCCTTTCCTTGGCAACAGTTTAGAACTTTCAAGAAGCAGGGATCACATGGGTGGTAATCAGCAGAACAGGGTAGAGGAAGCACACTACACTGGGTGCCTGAACTTGGCCTTTTCTGGTGTCCTGAATACCACAAATGACTTTCATATAAATGCCCCCCTCCCAAGCACACACTTGCCCTTTCTCCCATGGCCACTCTTCCTTTTGCACTGCCTAGGTGCATGCCCCTCACCTCTGACACACACACACACACACACACACACACACACACACACACTTTCTGAAGGGCTGGTCTCCTTCTGGGTTCCCTGACTAAACAGAACCCCAAAGTCAAAGGACAGAAGTTGGCCTTCTGAGCTCCACTGCCTACCTGTCTAAGGAGTGCTTTCTCCCTCACACAGAGGGCTCTGTTAGAGCTTAGTAGCAGCCTCAGAAAGTCTAAGCAAGAAGGGTCCAAACACCAGCACTTTCTCTAAGACTAAGAGCCTGGATCTGGGGAATGGTCTGGGGAAGGTGATCAGCCTTCTCTGGATGCAGGGACTCTTTGGTGAATGTAAGCTACAGGAGCACCCCCAGCCCAGTCTCTGGGGTCCTGAGTCTTCCTGAAACACAGGACAGTGAGCCTTCCAGATGGTAAGCCTTTGGGAGAAATCTGCAGCCAAATTCCCCTGCAACCTTTTATGTAATCTCTTCACTTCTAAAAACTGTTGCAAACCACAGGTGCCTTAGTCCCCTGTGGTCTCCTGCTGCAGGAGATAAATGGAAAGAATTAGGTTGCACGAGCTATTTTTGCCAGTTTCCTCCTGTGTTTGCTTTTGAATTACTCTTCAGGCTCACCACCCTGGACATGCTCTGATTCCAAAGAGATAAACCGGATCCCAGACGACCAGGCAACAGCTCTTGTCCTCTTAGGCATCAACTCCAAATTTTTCCCTTTGGCTGTCACTTCATAGCCCCTAGCCTTTTCCAGCCCTTCACCAGGCCCTAAACTCAAGGCAGCAGAGCAGGAAAGGGTGTTGGTTGAGTGCCCACAGTACTCAGCTTTCTAAAAGCCCCAAGGGAGGGAGTCATAATCAAGTCCTGCAGCAATAATCACCATCCTATGTGTTCTCATTTTTAAAATTTTCAGAGGGCTCTTGTTTACCTGGATGAGCTTCACAGAGGCAGTGAGTAGTATCCCCCTTTGTACGTGAGGAAGCTCAACTTCCCTCATACAGGAAGAATCCAGAACTCAAATCCAAGCTACCATGACAAGTGGCACTTACCTGGAGCTCACTATCTGCAAGAGAGGGTTCTAAGTGTTTTCTACATAATTGATGCTTACAACCTTACAGAGCAGGTATCATCATTATCCTTATGTTTCAGGTGATAACAAATGAGCCACAGAGAAGTTAAGTGTCTTCCTGGAAGCCGCACAAATAAAATACTATAGGGCTCGGAGTTCAAACCCAGGCAGCCTGGCGGCAAAGCTGTGCTCTTCACCATTGTACCGCAGCCTCCCTCTGAACACATAGCTAGACCACTTCCTTAAAAGAGTCCCAGGTATAACCTAGAAGCAAGACAGTCAAACCAAGCCGAGAACATTTGACATAGATCCAGCACTCTCTGAGGCTGAGAATGGAAGATGCTAAGTGCCAGCTGTTGGCAGAACTTCTCACTGGTCACTAAGGTGACCATCTGCCCCACTTTGACTCAGACTGAGAGATTCTTGGGAAGCAGAACTTCCCAGTGATTAAGCCGATTAAGTCCTGGGCAAGCCAGGATACAGGTAGTTGACTACCCTACTGGGTGTTCCTTCTCTCACCTCCAGATCCGTAGTTTTCCAGCTGGCCTCGAAGATAAGAGGATTTGGAAGCAAGTAGGGAACTGTATATTAAAGGGAAGTCTAGCCTGGATAGCATCAGCAAAGGGCCCTATAGGGACTTGTGATGGGGAACAGTGGAAAATCAAAGAAGGATGGAGGGCTCATTGGAAAGGGCTTTGAATATAGGATTGAAGAGTTTTGCATGGTCGATGTGGGAGCCACTTATACACCTAAGCTGGGGGGATTCTTCGGCAGCTGAGTGAATGTTTGCAGAACGCTTTTCTGGACACCACGTCTCCTTATTCAGTCCTTCCTTTTCCCTGTGGTGAATCTCGGGACCTGCCCAAAGGAAGCTGTGGGAGGAAAGGGTAGTGGGAGGTGAGGGGTCTTTGGAGCTTGGGCTTGGGTTACTCAGCCTCACATTTCTCTGTGCCTCCCTGCAGATGACAGCTTATGGGGCTTTTCTACACAAGGGCTCTTTCTGCCGGAACTACTTCAACATCTTGGACCTGCTGGTGGTCAGCGTGTCCCTCATCTCCTTTGGCATCCAGTGAGTAAGGCTCCCTGAGCCCAAAAAGGGGATATGCAGTTAGGAATGGGTGTCAAAGAGGACAACCAAAGCTTGAGAGCTGCTGCAGGACCACCAGTGTGACTGATGTAAGAGGGAGGGCCTAGCAGGCATGGTGACTCAGGAGGCTGAGGAAGGAGGATTGCTGTGAGTTTGAGGCCAGCCTGGGCTACATACATGAGTTCGAGGTCAGCTAGAACTACATAGCAAGACCCTGTCTCAAAAAGACAGTGGAGGGGGGCCTTAGAGGTTATACAGTAAGGCAGCTGTGATTTCTTGCATCCATTTCCTCAGCGGTAGGATAGGGTATGCTAATCCACAGGAATATGTCCAAATACCTGAATTTTGCCATGGCAGATAGGGCCAGGCCCTGGCACCTTTCTCTCTCCTCCAGGGTGTGCCCAGGGGCCTTGACTGCCCCTTAGCTGCCAAGAGCCTGCCATTGCTGTGGCCTTCCCTGACCCTGACCTTCTGATTCGTCCTCCCACCCTTTCTCTCATCTGTATCTTCAGTAGAAGCGTGCCCACGCATGCGCACGTTTGTGTGTGTGTATTAGAGAAGAATTATTGATTCTTAATCTTGGCTGCACAGAGAAATTACTTGAGTAGCTTTTAAAAATGACATTTGATACAATGCGAGCACAAGGCCGGCCTGAGCTATACAGTGTGACCCTGCCTCAAAAAAACCAGGACTGTGAGTTTGGCTCAGTGACTTAAGCACCTGTCTGTCAGGAGCAAGGTTGTGAGTTAGATCCCCGATGCCACAAAAAAAAAAAAAAAAAAAAAAGACATTTGAGCCAAGAGCAGTGGTACGTACCCATAATCCCAGCACACCAGGAGCCTGAGAAAAAAGGATTTAAGTTTGAACATAGCCTGGGAAACCTAGTGACTTAGCGAGACTTTGTCTCAAAATTTCAAAAGGACAGGGAAAGTTGGGGAGGTAGTTCAGTGCAAAGGCCCTGGGTTCAATCACTAATATCACACACACATAAAAAAAAAAAAAAAAAAAAAACATTTGCCTGAATCCCACCCCCAGATGTGTATGTTCTGAGCTTTAAGAGTTTTAAAGCTCCCTGAGAAAGTCCCTTCCACAATCAAGGTTGCAAGCCTTGATCAGGCTTATAAGGATCTCATTGTGAGTTTCTGCAACATCCTAACCACCAGGCACGTTAAACCTGCACTCCAACTTTCAAAGCACTTTCATCTAAGCATCCTTCCATGGTCCTCAAAAAAAAAGAAAAGAAAGAAAGAAAAAATATATATAATGTAGACAGGTCAAGTGCCATTATCATCAACTTATAGATGGGAAATCTGAAGTTCAAGACATGAAGAGACTCACTCAAGTTCAAACCAATGGCAGAGAAAAGCATAAGTCCCTGGGCCCTGGGTCTTCCTTCTCAAAGTTGTTTGATGGTCAGTCTTCAGGGTGAGACAGGAGCCATGAGAGTGAGACCCTTTTTCTGTTACATCAATTCTATTTCCCAGGATTTTCTGCATAGGTATCTACAGGCCCAGATTCTATCACTGCTCTATCACTGAATCACTGTAGCATCTTGGACCAAGACGTCCTCCTTTTAGTCTTTTTTTTTGCCCCATCTGACCTTTAAATCCCTTCTGTTGTGAATTAGTGTGTACTGACTTCCTCCCAGAGATTCTCAGGGAAGAAATGTAGTGACAGAAGGATGTCCTTTGAATCCTTGCGAATAAAAGACCCATGAACCAGGGAAGTCAGACCTTTTTACTAGCTCCTTCTTACGCACTTCATCCTGACCCATGAATAATAAAATCAGCCTTTGCTCCAAGGCTGGTAGGAGGTCTCCTCTCTGAATTCTGGAGAGGACCCCCAGTCAGCCAGCCTGTGAGGGTGAGGATGAGCTTCTGAGTTGCTTACCAGCCTAATGTCGTTAGTAGGCTCCACCTGGGTAGGGAGGCTAACTAGAAACCATCCAGGCATCTTGCCAAAGGGACTCTGTGGAGGGACCTTTGCCATCCTGCCACCAGGGCAGTAGCTGGCAGCCCCCAGGAGTTCTGGTTTGACTGTGGCATCAGCTCTGTGAGGTTGTTCTTTCTGGGAGTCCTGAACATGCTATGAACTAAAGTGGAATTTACTTACACATCTAACAGACATCTGCCTGGAATCTGTATTCCCTTCCTCACACCCACAGTCTCCAGCCACAAGGCCTAAAGTTGTACCATTAATGTAGTATTTAAGTACAATGATGTCTTCAGTGGCATGATAATAAAGATGCCATTTACTTAGTTCATAATATGTGCCCAACACACTGCTTGCTGCAGGATGCACATAAAATTCTCTTTTAATTCCTGCAGTGACCTTAGTTGCTAACTACTACCCCATTTTACAGATGAAGAAACTAGAACTTTGAAAAGTTAGGGAATGTATCCCAGGTGACCTGGCTGGCAGGTGGCAGCCAGGAGGTCTGAATTCTGGCAGGCCTTGCTCTCGGTCCTCTCTGACACCAGGATGTCCCCAAGTGGCACATTATATTGCTTGTGATTCATGCGGAATTGGTTTTCTCATTATATACTCATCAAAAGAAAAGTCTCAGAGTGGTAGGAAAGCTCCAAGTTCTTAGGGGTGGAATTAAGAGTAGGAGTAAAGAACAGTCTCCCCAAAAATCTCCAAGACAGACCCTTTGCTTGAGTTTGCCTGGCATCAGCCTATCAGTGCCCTATCTCAGCACAAGGTTTCCTATAGTGCCAGGAGCAGGGAAAATTCAACACCCACCCTGTTTCTCCCTCAGGTCCAGTGCAATCAATGTGGTGAAGATCTTGCGAGTCCTGCGAGTCCTCAGGCCCCTGAGGGCCATCAACAGGGCTAAAGGGCTAAAGGTGAGATGGGTGGGTCTAGCTGGGGAGCCTTCATCCCGGCAAGCATCAGTCAGCCTGTCGATTGGCAGAAGTCCAACTCAAGTGAGAGGTGGGCTAGGAGGAAGAGGTCATGGTCAAGCCAGTGTCTGCCATGTTGAAACCTAGACCATAATCTCACTTCAGATTCTGGTTCCATGATGAACAGAACAACAGAGGCCAACCATTCAAAACCCAAACTCTGAAGCTAACATTTGCAAAGTGGAGACCCTCTCCCCCACTCAAACACAGGGCTCAAGGCAATGAAGAGATTCCTATGTGCCTATTGCCATCAAATGGGAGGTTGGTAGGACTTGTACCCACACATATCCTTGAGAGTCCCAAAGGGACTTGGCATTCTATTGGGTTCCACCATTCACTCACTATGAGGCTCTAGGAAGGTTGCTTGGCCTCCAGAAGCCTGGTTCCTCCCACTTGTAGCAGAGAGGCTCATGGACAGCTGAGGGGAGCTTGGGCTGAAGCCATGTCCCCTGACCCCTGCCCCTCTCCAACCGCAGCATGTAGTCCAGTGCGTGTTTGTTGCCATCCGGACCATTGGGAATATTGTCATCGTCACCACACTGCTGCAGTTCATGTTCGCCTGCATCGGGGTCCAGCTCTTCAAGGTGAGGTCTTGGTTCTAAATTATCCCATTTCCCTCCCTGCATGTCAGCAGCACCCCAGGACTGGGAACTGGTGGGCATAATAAAATGAGAACAACACCCAGTGTCAGAATGGGGTCAATGTAATAGCTGACCACTGCCTTGCTCAAGCCTCCCAGACCACAGGAGGGAGGATGAGAAGGGAGCCGTGCTCCTCAGGCCGAGGGTCCCTCCCCCAGCTTCACCTGCTGTTCAGCTGCTGCTCTTCCTTCTATCCAGAAAGGGAGAGGGACTTGCATCCACTTGTTCAAAACCCACAGCAGCTGCTTATTATCAGCAGCATCACACCCACCTGCCCCAGCTAGCCTGAAGCCAGGGTCCTCCCTGGTTTCTCCTCTTTTCTGCCTTTGTCTCTTAGTTTGGTTCTGCCATTCCCCTACCTGAAGCATTCTTCTCCTATTTCTCTCCACCCACCATAAAAACTCCCACTGATTCCCCTCCTCCCCATCTAATTCCTCCCTTCAAACCCAGCACTCCTTCCTCCTTCCGCCCAAGAACTTCCTAGAGAGTCCAGCTTTCGTGGGCTGGAGCTGCCTGCATTTGAATTCCATGGGCACCCACAATACTGACGTCTTTAGTCTCTGCCTGCTTTATGTGTGTGAGTCATGTCTGTCCTATCTGGATTCTGTTCATCTTGAAGTTTTTATCCCACAACCCCTGACTGAGTGCTGGGTGCTAAAGATGCCCATTAATCATTTTTTTTATGGATTCATTGATTAATGAACATCTCGAATCACTTTGTTTTTCTGTCTTCCAGGGAAAACTCTACACCTGTTCTGATAGTTCCAAACAAACAGAAGCAGAATGCAAGTGAGTGTCCACAGACGGGCAGCCTAGTGCAAAGCTGGTTACCCCGGGGGTTGGTGACTGGTCTGGGAGGAGGCACAGCTGGATTCTTCCCACATGGAATCTGGTCTCATTGGTGTGACATACTCATCTACTCCTGAGGCTTCTGCCTACTGAAGCTCTCCCTAGCGGGTAGAACCCTGGGGAGAACTTCAGTAGGCAGGTTTCACCCTAGCCCATGCATCCCACCCAGAATACCAGGTAATTGACTGGTCAGGTGCAAAGGGGACATGCGAGACACCAAAATGACTCTTTCTCCTCCTCTCCCAGGGGTAACTACATCACATACAAAGATGGGGAGGTTGACCAACCTATCATCCAGCCCCGCAGCTGGGAGAACAGCAAGTTTGACTTCGACAATGTCCTGGCAGCCATGATGGCCCTCTTCACTGTCTCCACCTTTGAGGGGTGGCCAGAGTGAGTACATTAGCCAAGGCCCCTCTGCCCTGATATTGGAGGACCAAGTCACGAAAGTCTACTATTGCCCAGTTTTGTTACTGCCCCCCATTCCTTTCCAGAGCTCATGCTTCCCAGGCAGTGAGGGCGTGTTTCTATAACAACCTGAAAGCCATACCATTACTGAGACAAACACTCTTCTAGAATATGTCAATCTTTATCTACTTATATATTTGCAATGCTGGAGATCCAACGCACAACCTTGCACATGCTAGGCAAGTCCTCTACCGCTGAACTACATCTCAAGCCCAAGATGTCAGCACTTTAGAAACTCTGGCCAAATATGAGTATTTTTTTAGTTCCTTTTTCCAATCTCAGCGTGATCCCCAAAGTACCTCTGTCATTACCTTCCTGGCGTATGGGAGCGATATGGGGAGAGTTTCTCCAGGTGTGGGCCCTTGAGTCACCCAGAGTTCCAGATTCCATTCCCACCATTCACTCAGCGTGCATGCAGGTAGCTGAGACATCTCTGATTAGACTGTGCCTTGGCATCCTTAGAAAAAGCCTGGTCTGTATTCACAGTGGCTGGTGGGAAAGGAACGAAAGAAGGAGTCCAAGTCCCGCTGCAGAGGCAGTACTTTCACAGCTGAAGCTGCCATGAGCAGGCAGCCTGTCCACCAGGTGTTCTGCACATCTCCACACACACGTCCACATCCCCCTCCAGCAGTGCATGGGTCTTAAATGCAAGTGGCCATTTATTAGGTGATATCTGGAGACTAACTGTGTACTGTGAGGGAGTAAAGAGAAAGGGAAGAGGTGACCTTGGTCCACGAAGAGTAACAAGCTGACAGAGCCATCTCCCAGGCCCATGTGAACAGCACGTGTTGTAAATGCCTTAAGTAGAAAACCAAACCATTGTGGATGATCTAAATAAGCACAGGTCACATCAGTATGTTTACCTACATGGCTATTTTCTCTCAGATTTATTTTATGTTCATTCTAACCTCCTATGAGTCCATGGCAGCTTGCAAAGCTGTTTCAGTATTCACCAGTACGTCCATTTTAAAATTGATATCTGTGACTCATGTGACATTTAAATAGCTCTTGACAGTTTCAAAACACCTTCATATACATTATATCAATCACTCTGTGGGTAGGAAAGTCGGGAATTACTCTCTGTATCCATTTTGCAGATGAATAATCTTGACTCTCAGAGCAGTTAAAGTGATTTGCCATAGGCCACAAGACTCCTAGCCTCGAGCTATTTCCTTTGGTCCCAAGGATCCTTAGAAGCAGTGGTGCCATCATCTCCCAGTGGTGGCACTGCTTCTGCAGTTCCCTCCATGGGGCCTGTCTCCTCCTGCAGGCTGCTGTACCGCTCCATCGACTCCCACACGGAAGACAAGGGTCCCATCTATAACTACCGCGTGGAGATCTCCATCTTTTTCATCATCTACATCATCATCATTGCCTTCTTCATGATGAACATCTTCGTGGGTTTTGTCATCGTCACCTTCCAGGAGCAGGGAGAGCAGGAGTACAAGAACTGCGAGCTGGACAAGAACCAGGTAGCTTTCTAAGGAGTGGAGGAAGGCGAGAAGGGAAGCAGGATCACGTGAGGAATGACAGTTGCCCCCAGCCTGTGACCCACCCAGAAGTCAGCTAAAGTCCAGGGAGAGATCTGTGTGGACACCAAAGTCCTCTGTCCCCTCCTGAACCACAACAGAGCTGTCAGTCTTCTTGCAAAGGAAATGCAGATCTCTACAAATCCTAGATCTGGCAAATGTATGCAGCCAACAAACACTTCTTTTATTTAAATGTACACTATGATAGGCTCTATGAGAAAAAATCATATGCCTTATCAAGAAGTTGGCAAGATACGCAGGTGGGTTGGAGCCACTGAGAAAAAGAAGAGAAGCTTAAACAATGAGGGAGGGAGAGCTTTGAGGATGGGCAAGGGAAGGCCTCTAGGAGATCATCCTTACGTGGTTTCTTAAGCAAAACTCAGAGGCCTGTACAGGAGGCGGGGGCAGGAAAGAGGTGTAAGTGGGAGCGAGACAGTGATGCCCATGGTGGGGACATGTTCCATAGCTGGTGAGAAACCCAGCTCAGTCAGTAATGGTGCTGTTATGGTGGGATACAGGTGTAATCACTGGGTCAGCTCCCACTGTGTCCCCAGAGGGAGCAGTCCACGTGAGGGCACATCTCTGTCTGGGAGAGAGAGCTGCTGATGAGAGGAGGAGCACAACATAGCGTGCTCGGCTCCACCCAGATGGGGGAAGTCAGGCCCCTCGTGGGCTCAGTGTCTGCATCCTGGTTTAAATCATCATCTGGCTGCTGTGTGGACTTTGAATGGAAAGGAAGACAAGAGAGAGAGGTCAATTAAAAAGAACAGATGAAGTGGGTGTGGTGGCATACACCTGTAATCCCAGCACTCTGGGATGCTCAGGCAGGAGGATCACAAGTTCCAGCCCAGCCTGCACAATTTAGAGTGATTCAGAGAGGGTCTGTCTCAAAATAAAAAATAAAAAGACTCAGTTCGAAGGTCCAGGGTTCAATCCCCAATTCTGAAAAAAAATAAAATAAAAATTGAAAATGTGGATGAAAGACAGTTAGAGCCTGATCTAGTATTAAGGTAACAATAGTAGAAATGGGAAGAATAGGAGATGAAGTCAGTAAGCCTCAGGTATGCGGTGCAGAAGCTGAGGTTACAGAGACCAGAGTAACATCTCGGTTTCCAGAGGGAACCTGGGCACAGCATACAGAAATGAAATGATCTTTGCTCAAGTCCCAGGAGTTTAGTTAGCCCAATCGAGGTCTCCTCCCCTCTCATGTTTTCTGATCTGGTGGACATTAGCAAATACAAGGGAGGAAGTTTAAGAAAAATTGAAACAAGAAGCACCCCAAGGAGAATCTGTGGTGTTATTCCTCAATAATCAATGAGAAGACCAACTCCAACCACCTACCTACCAGGCAGTAAACCACATCACCAGGCTGAAGAAAGGAGATGCATGCCCCTTCTCTATGTTCTAGCTAAGGAAATTTGATTAGAAGAGCTCCCTTGAATATGGGGGTGATGGAAAATGAAAAATGTTTTGCAAATCACATCCCAAACCTGCAAGTGTACTGGAGGTACAGGTGGTTTCCATGACATCCAAGGACCCCTCCCCCAGAGTGTGTAGCTCCAGGTACAGCCCACTCTTTTTTTCTGATGCCCCTACACCATCCAGGAAGCTGACCCCACTCTCTCCCACCTTGTCCCTGTGCCCCTGCCAGCGACAGTGTGTGGAATACGCCCTCAAGGCCCGGCCCCTGCGGCGATACATTCCCAAGAACCAGCACCAGTACAAGGTGTGGTATGTGGTCAACTCCACCTACTTCGAGTACCTGATGTTTGTCCTCATCCTGCTCAACACCATCTGCTTGGCCATGCAGGTCAGTCTGGGGTCCTGCGTGGGAAGACACAAGTGTAAAGGAACTGTGAGACCATCTCAGGTGGTCACCTTCCTGCTAGTCAAAGGAGCAGAAAGGGAAGAAGAACTTTCCTCTTCCCCCAGCTGGTGAAGGTCAAGGGTTCTTCCCAAGGATGAGCTTCCCACTGGGACTTTATGAGCGAATCCCTGCAACCCCGGGTTGATAAAATGGAAAGAGTGAAGGAGACGAAAACCAAGAGAGTGATAAGGAGTGGGGCATGTAGAGGGCTGCCATATGCACCTGTCTGCAGGGAGGGTGGCTGTACCAGAATTTTTGGGTGCTGGAAGTCACCATGAAGTCATTGAACCCAATCAAAGAAGGGACACAGAACTCTGCCAATCCCTGTTTGCTGAGATGATAGTGAAGCAAGGAGCTCACAGGCTCTCCTGCGTCTGCATGGCTGTCTTGGTAGGGCGAGGCAGCTTTGGGGAGGCTGAGGAAGAATGCTGTTGAGATGATGGCCTTGGACAAGGCTGGGCAAAGGGAGTGAGGAGTCAGGGTGTCCCTCCCTCACTGCACCCCTCATGTTCATGGTTCCTGACTCCCTCCCTTCCTCAGCACTACGGCCAGAGCTGCCTGTTCAAAATCGCCATGAACATCCTCAACATGCTCTTCACCGGCCTCTTCACTGTGGAGATGATCCTGAAACTCATTGCCTTCAAACCCAAGGTAGGCCTCCAAGAAAGGGCTGGTCGAAAAGGGAAGGAGAGGGGGGCAGTATGCACGAATGGAAAGAATGAGAGTGAGGGAGCAAAGGGCCATCCCTACCCCCATGCTAAGTGCTCCTGCTCCTCCACTTGCCAAGCATCAAAGAGTCCTACTCTCAGCTCATGCCCTTGGCCATGACTGGGACTCACAGGGAGCAGAATCCTCAATGAACTGAGCCACAAACCTTCTCCTCCCATTTCCCACAAACTGGCAAACCAAACCTCCCGGCCCAGCCCCCCAGACCCACCCAGGGCTATGTTCTGCCCTCAACCATTCCAGTAGCCATGCAGTCCAACCTCATGTGAAAGATTCAGCTGGGGCTGTGTTCACTTAGGGCTCTGGATACTTCCCGTGTCTGCCTCAGAGCCTGTATCATGCTCCCTGACACCCTCCAGCACAGAAGAGCAGTTCCCTGCCAATTTCTCTGTGCTTCTCCTTGTAAGGGACAGGAGCATGGAATCGCTGGCTGATGAGGCAGGGTAGGTAAGGCTGGATGACCTGTAACTTTGGATGATCTATGCCCTCCCAAGGAGCCACCTCATGGTCCTGGATGGCACGGGGCAGGCTGGTGTGAGCAGCACCTTCCAACTTAGGCCTCTGTGGACAGGTCAGAATTGCCGGCATCTACTAGCCAGGGGTTGACAACATATGGGCAGCTACTTCTTAGGGAATTTGTGACAGCAAGTCAGTGGCCCCCGTGGCTGCCACAGCAGCTTTTGGAGAGTAAAGAAAAGGAAAGAGTGGGAGAATTACGGTTATAGACTTGAAAAAACCCCCACCTTTCTGAGCCTTCTCTTCCCTTCCTTTACTAGTTCTCCCCAGTGCAACACAGATCAACAGGAGGCAAAAAGGACAAGTCCCTGGCCATATCTTCTATGTTTATTCAGATTTTTGCTTGTCTGAGGATTAACTGGGGATAGGAGTTTCTCCTTGGCTGTTGGATCACCTTCACTGACAAGACTTTGAATTAACATCCAAAAACCATTTTTTACAATGTGCCATGGGGCCGGGCGTGGTGGCGCACGCCTTTAATCCCAGCACTCGGGAGGCTGAGGTAGGCAGAGCGTTGTGAGTTCGATGCCGGCTTGGGCTACAACGCGAGCACAAGGCCAGCCTGAGCCACATAGTGCGACCCTGCCTCAAAAAAACGAGGGCCAGGAGTTTGGCTCAGTGGCTCAAGCGCCTCTCTGGCAGGTGCAAGGTTGTGAGTTCAATCCCCTGGTGCTGCAAAAAAAAAAAAAAAAAAAAATGTGCCATGGGCTACACACACATCATTGCCGATTACACTTTCCCTAGAAGACAGATGCTGTTACCCCCATTGCAGGGAGAAGAGGAGGGAAGTGCCCGGCATCAATAGTGTCACTCACTATTAAGTGGCACCTCTGGCTCTGATGTTCATCTGTTTCCCACCATACCACACTGTTCACAGGCATGTACCCATGCCAGCTACTCTGCTGGGGATTTTCAGAAAGAGGGAATCAACCTTTGAGGCACTTAAAGAGACAGTACAGATAGTATCCTTACAATGTGGACTCTTCTCTCATTCAAAGAATGCATAGGGGTCTTCTAATTTTCAGAGAACAAGACTCCTAATAGACATCATTAGGTGATAATAATGGTGTTTCCCTACCTCCTCCAGTGAAATAAATATACCCTTTATGGCCTTTCTTCCAACTCCAACCCCATTTAGGGAATAAATTGTGTCCCTGCCTAGGGAGGACCACTGAATCACCCCGGCCACTATCTGTAGGCCCACAGTGTCTCTGCCCACATGTAGGCCTATTCCAAGGACCCAGAGGTACCGACAGGTCTGCCACCCACAGCAGCGTGACCAGGGGAGGCCAGCAATGCAGGACTGCTGCTGAGTGGGGCTTCGGTGTCAGATGACAGCCTCTCAGTAGGGAAGCTGGCATCGTGTTCATCCGTGTCAGGCGACATATGGTTTCAGTACTTCAAAGCCTTGAGTCATCCCATGGTTGACTCAAATGTGTTCCTGACACTGTGTGAGGCAGGCTGCCGAGCCCTGCAGTGGACTTTCTAAATCGTGTCTCAGGGCAGTGATTGGGCAGCCTGCCCCGGGGAGCGCGTGAACTTGACATCCTCAGGGGCGTCAGCCTGAGAACCCTTCACCTGAGTCACAAAAATCAAGCAGCAGGACAGATTCCTAGGAAGTGGCTGGGTAAGGCAGCCTAACTACAAAGTGCCCCCAGTTTCCCTCAGCCACTGGTTTTCTATCATAAGGGGCTGAGGTAAAATGGGAGAGACTTATTTTGGAGAGAGACAAGAACCAGCCTGGAGCTGTTTGTATTTCACACATGCCAGCAGCAGTCTGTGGGGTAAAGAGAAAAGAAAATGGATCTTTCCTCTGAATTTCCCTGAGAGGACTTCTGACAGCAGAGGGAGAACCACTGGGTAAGGCTGACCAGAGAAGGCTGGCCAGTAGGGAAGAGGAATGAGAAAACTCGGGCCCTTGCTAAAGAGTAGATTCTAACAAGGGCATCCTTGGGTTTTCAAGCAGAAAACCAAACCAGAAAACCCTTGAAGCTCTGGTTCAAGTAACTAGCAGGATCTTGCCCAAGAACCAGTGCCTTCTAACTGTGATCTGAAAAACAGCTTTTATATCTCACCATTAAGTAAGACTTTTGTTTGACTTTTTCATTTCACTGACATGATTGTTGATATATAGTGAGTTTGTACTTTTAAACATTCTCTACAGAAGGACAGTTAGGCAGCAAGGATGTAGAAGATGGGTGTGTTAGTCAGATTTCTGTTACTACTGTGAAATAACTGAAGTGGCTAACTTATAAAGAGGAAAAGGTTTATTTAGCTCCCCATTTGGGAGGTTGGAAGGCACGGTGCCTGCGTTGGCTCAGTTCTGGGGAGGGTGGCAGGTGGTGGCACATCATGGGGAAAGTGTGCGCATGAGCAGAACCATCACCTCTGCAACCAGGCAGCAGAGAGAGAACAGGCCGCTGTCCTACAGTCCCCTTCAATTGCACACCCCCGGTGACTAAGGTCCTGCCCTTCCACCCCACTTCCCACTCCTGTGTAATAACACCGCCCTGGGGGACCAAGCCTTTAACAAGTGAGGCTGTGAGGGGCATTCAACATGTAAACCATGGCAGTTGCTGTTCATCAAAGCCAGGGACATATGAAGGTGTCACTGCTTGAGTTGATCTGTCCGCTGGCCAGAGTGTTCTCCTGCTTCTTTCTCTCATTGCCTGCATGGTGACTGATACTCTCAACCTTTCCATCCTAGCTTGTTCTCCACACCACTCATGGAAAGGGAATTTACCAAAGTGAGTCCTCACCCCAAACCCAACTGCCCATCTCCTTACATTCATACACTGTGCATACAAAAAAAGTCACAAGAAAACTAAAGGGAAGTATACACTAGCTTAAAGAAATTCACCCCTCCACACACACAAACAAAACCTCAGGAGTCTGGGGTTATCTGAAGAGTTGGATGGGTAGTAAGTAGTGCTGATGTGGACATAACAGCAAACCAGAGGAAATGCCTTCCCTGCTGGTAGGGGACAACTACTGGAGCTGCCCAGTAGTACCTGGGCCCGATATGATTAGACTAAGTCAGTCAACACGAAAAGGTTTTGTTTCTAAGGTAACTAGATAGCCAGATTGACCTTCTATCAGGAGCTAAAATTTACCAGCAAAGACCGGAAAAAAGTTGCAAGAAAAAAAAAACAAAAGTTTGTAGCATACTTTTTATGTTAAGCACTGAAAACATGTCTAGTGCTTATGAATAAACTTAACAAAAAGTGGCTCAGGGGCAGGGGATTTAGCTCAGTGGCATAAGCGCCTGCCTGGCAAGCACAAGCTCGTGAGTTCGATCCCTGGTACCAAAAAAAAAAAAGAGCGAGAGAGAAAAAATTATCAAACTTTATAAAGAGGAATGGAAGAAAAACTAGTAACTGGAAAGGTATGTTCACAAATTCAATATTAAGCTAGCCCATTCCTGTAATCCCAGCACTCTGGGAGGTTGAGGCAGGAGAATCACAAGTTTGAGCCCAGCCCAGGCAACTTAGCAATGTAGTTAAACCCCATTTCAAAATTTAAAAAATGAAAAGGGCCGAGAATGCAACTCCATTCAATCCCCTGCACAAACAAAACAACAAATATTTTAAAGATGTCCTTTCTCCTGAAGTTGATCCATAGGTTCATTCAATACAATACCAGTTAAAACTTCAAATGGAGCTTTACCCATGGTGAGGGGGCAGTTGAGGGAGGAGTCACTCAGCAGATCCTTCAGGACCAATAGGGTTGGGCCTAGGCTGGTCCCGAGGTCTGTGTCTGGCTCCGCAGCTTTGGCCTCACCGTGGCAGGAGAGTGCAGGGCCCTGGGGGAGGAAGCAGTGTCAGTCACAGACCTTCTGCTCCCAGTGACAGAGTTAGATACCAGAATGGATAATGATGCCACTTAGTGACCTGGGACTGCTGTTGATAATGTCTTGGCAAGGGAAACAAGAGGAGGAATAGTTGAGTTGATGGCAGCCTGGAAGTGGGCTGCAGAAGCAGTTGGTCTGCCCAGGGGAGCAGGAGTTTGCCCAACATCTGTGGGGAGGGAATCCTAACTACTCTCATCCCTTATGCTCGCCTCAGGCAGGCCATGGAGGGGTGAAAGCAGGAAGGGCTCTGAGACTTACTGCAGCCTGTTGGTTGGCTGGAGCGAGGAGTACACAGTGCCCGTTAGAACCTCCCCAGGGCCAGGGTGGAGGGGATTGGAGCCTGGCGCTCTCCCTGGTCAGAGCTCTGGCCTGCCTTCTGCCTTTCTCCCAGGCGGAGAAGGGAGAAGCAGAGAGGACAGTGGAACCGAAGTGGAGACTCTTTGCTGCTGCCACCCCACCCCCACTCCGGTCCAGCTTCCTCACGTAAGAGGATCTGAAGCCTCAGGGCTCACTTTCACATTGCAAGACATACTAGGACCCAAAGGCATTCAGCCCAGAGGGATGAAAGGAAGCCTAGGACCAGCACTAACTATCTCACAGCCCACTCTGTGCCACCTAGGGTGCAGCCATGGCCTCCTGCAGCTGTGGAGCCCTGAAAATGTGGACGGTGCGTGGAGGAATTGATTTTCAAATTTTATTTCTCAAGATTAATTTAAATTTACATTCACAGAGCCGCATTTGGCCATAGCTGCTGTGTTGGGCAGTATGCTCCGGGCTCCTGTGTTCCCGTGACAGCCTGGGCTCTCCTCGCCTCTATGTCCAGGCTTTGGCAGCCCAGCTGCTCAAGCTTCTTGAAGCCAGATGGTCTAGCTCATCCTCCCCACCCTTTCTCCATCTGGAGATTTTCTGCCAGCAACTGACTCGTGTGCCATGGCACCCTTGTGCCAGGGGAAGGCAGTCTCTTGCCCTGGGATCCCCTAGGGTTTTCTGTTGACTGTCAGATCCGTCCTTCATCCCTGGGTTTCCCCAATCTTTGGAAGCTGCAAATGCCAAGGCCTTTTCTCACAGATTCTCTCCTGCTCAGCTCCTGACTTGTTCCCAACAACGGCAGAGAGCACTTTAGGGTCTCCTGCCTATACCCGTGGTCTGGAATTCATTTTGTTCCTGTAGGCCCAGTACTGTGAGTGGCTCTGGGGCACCCAGCTACTCTTTTCCCCAGCCCATTGGCATTCTGAGTAGGTTTCCCGATTAGCATTTTAGTGCTCTAGTGATGCTGAGACCTGAGAACCCTAACGTCCTACCTGGTTCTTAGCTGACCTCCTCCCCAGGATACAGAACCATTCCTTATCCATCTCAGTTGTTGGCCAGAGACTTACAGCCTAGTGGCCTTGATGGCACTTCCAGAGTGAGGGGAGTCTTCTCACCATGTTCTTTCTCCAGCTCAGCTTGCCTGGAGTTCCACCATGCCTGTTGGCTTCTGGCTCCAGCCCCAGACACAGAGGATTCCGCCAGCACTGTCAGAGCACCTGTTCACAGTAGGACAATCATCCAGCAGCCACCATCCTCGCTGTGCTGTGGGGGAATATTCCAAGCTCTTGCTGTCTCTCAGGAAAGAGGCAATGAGGGCATTGAAGCTATAGCTGCTTCTTAGAAGACAGACAGACAGAAAAAAGTAAGATTGGTAACCGTGGTGGCTCCTGAGAAAGAATCTAGTTCTCCTGCCCTCAGCTTGTCCTGAGGCGTCAGGCCCTCAGTGGACTTCTCCTGGCTGGGAGCAAGGGATGAGTCATAACTAGCAAGCAGCCTGGTTAATGAGATGCTACCAGAATGAGAGCTATTCAGAACCATGAAGGTCAAATGCTCTCTTTTGGAGGAAACTCTCCATGACACAGGGCTGGGTACGGCCCTGGTCTCACTAACATTCCTCACAGCTGCACTATGAGAAGGGAAAACCCGGAGACTCTCAAATAGTTCACCATGGAGTTCTCAAGACAGAGTCAGTCTGCTCTTGAATGAGCCTGGGCTGTTGGCCTTGGACTCCAGTGCACAAAGACAGCCTCTTTCCTCCATGCAAGCATGCCTGTGTGGCACAGGGACCCCCTGGCTTTTAGTGGCTTCTGGAGCAACCTTCTCTCTTCAAACTCAATTGTTTTCAGAAATGGCTTTATTTTTAGGATTGATTATCGACCCTGACATGTGTAGACACAGGCCATGCCAGGGGGAGGCATATTTGGGGAGACTCTGAGGATATAGCCAAGACAGAAAGGGTCATGGCCAGCTGACTTCTTTTCACTAGACTTGTGTCAAAGGGTAAAGTGAGAGCTGGGTTTGGCAGTGGGTTCCCACATGCACAGGCAGGGGAAGGCTGGAGTGAGGAGGTCAGGCACAGGGAGGCTCACGGAAAGCACTTGTGTTGGTACAGACACTCAGCAACCCACTTTCTCAGTCTAGTCTGCCAGTGCTGTCCATGTCTAGAAGCTTCTTTCCTTAAATGGCCTATATCTGGTTTGCCTTTGGCAACTCACTCTGCTCACACAAGCCGAAGGTATCATGGTCTACATCCTCAGGATCATCTGTGCCCTGGGGATGCAGAGGGGCTTCTGAGGCGGAGGGTCCATGCATTGGTGTAGGTGCTGGAATCCTTTTCTCCAGAGTGAGCTGCTCCCAGGACAGGGCCCTAGGTCCTGACATTCACCTGGCAGGTGGAGAAGTTGAGAGGGCCACTCAGCAGACAGCTCAAGCCCATACCAAATAGCAGACGTGCTGTATTCACCAGTGACAAGCCAGGACTGCTTTCCAACTCAGGCTGGGGGTCAGTTTGGACTGTAATCAGACACGCCCTTTGTCCTTGAGAAGTGGCAAGCAGGGGGCACACCAAAGGACAGGTTCCTACATGTTGCCACTGTGTGTGACACAGAGTCATGGAAGACGAGCATGCACACATGGCTAATCAGCATAAGGAGAAATCTGGCAATGCCACCAAGGCCCTGAGCTGGCCCACAGGAGCCCTTGTGCAGCGTAGGCAGGCGAGTAAAAGGAGGTGCAGGGCAGGAATTCCATTAAAGGCACCAGTACTGCCCAAGTCTATCCTGCTCTTCTGTGGGCTGCTGCGAGAAACTTCAGCACTCTTGCTCCAGATCCTAGTAAAGGACCAGGAGAAAGAAGGGGAAAGTGGAATAACTGGGAGAAAAGGATGTAATCAGGTCTATTTCTTCTTTCTGAAGTTAAGGATCTTCTAGAAATTTGGTTTGTTTTTACTAGGTAATGATATTGCTGGCTGAAATTTACTTTCACTGACTTTGTCTCCTCCTGTAATTGCACCAATGACCAGTAATTGACTTCTTCCTGCAACATTAAGTTAGCCACACATTTTGGTGGAGCTTTAAGTTTTACAAAGAAAATTCACATTATTCATTTGCTTAATCATCTACTGGTCCCAGATCCCATCAAGAGAGACAATTTTGGCAGAGAATGCTTGTGAGTACAGACTTGCCCAGCTTGACTTTTAAAGAGCACACATCTCTGTGACTCGTTCTCATAGGTACCCCCAATTTATCATTTCATTCATTGCTAGAAAACCTCCTACTTTCCCTGGTATTCATTTTACAGCTTTAGAAAGAAGCCCCAATACTTACATTAACCTATTGCATCAATTCCTACACCTTAGGTTAGGAGGGAATGGAGGCTTCAGATGCTAAGGAGGGAAGGAGGTAACATATATTCAGTATTGTGAAGGACCCAGCACTGAGCTATGTTTTACTTTTCCTACCTCATTCATTTGTAAGACAAGCGCTATGGTCCCTGTTTCACATCTGAGGACACTAAAGGCCAGAGGAAGGCTTCCAAGATTGTAGGTGTAGTTTCTGTTGTTGCTTGTCTACAATAAGCACTTAATATCATACACATTTTGTACCCCATGCTGCTATAAGCACCTTAATAATATTAACCCAAGTAATCTTCATAACAATCCTGGGACTACGATGCCAATTTAAGTGACTCAAAAGCCAAACAATTTGCACTCCACCCCCAGGGAAGCCAGAGCTGTGGCCAGCCTGGGTGGGTGCTGTGCACTCAGTAGTACCTCAGCAAATGTTAGTTTCCTTCCTTACAGGACATCAGGGACAGAGAAGCAAACCATCCTCCATTCTTTCCAAGTAGCAGCTCTAGGAACTGTTAGGACCCTGCTGGAAACACAGGTGACAGAGTAGAGAAGGAGTGAAGATCAGCACTGTGTGACATTATCTGGTGGCAAATTGAATGTGAGGCTAAAGGAGAGGAATCAAGGCTGGATCCAAGATTCCTGGCTTATCCTTGGGTGGACAGACTGTGCTGTGAGTTTTTGAAGTCTGGAGACATTAAGTTTTAGAAGTCATTTAGGTCATTAAAATCTGGAATTCAGATGGGCAGAGTGGATGAGTTTTGGAGCACCCTGTACTCACTCCTGATGATGCAGACCCCCAAGTGTGCTGTCCAGAGACTTCTCCTCCTCCTGAAAAAGTAGTTTGCAAATGGACAGAGTCAGCTGGAAAGTGGGAGAAGGAAGAAACTGGAGAAGGGAAAGGTCCAGAGGCCGACAGCCAGGAAGATCAAAGCAAGAGATGAGGAAGGCAGTGCTTTCAGTCAGGGTGAGAGTCTGAGTGAGGCCAGCCAGGCCAGCCGTGGAGAAGCATCTGAGAAGGACAGGGAAAGTCCAATTTTAAAAACCTCCAGAGCAAGCAAGAATACTTCCCTTTAAAGATAGTATAGAAACTTAGAAATCATTCTAGTCTGAAACCTTCAATTCCTTTCTGAGCCCAGCCCCCACCCCTTTTTTGCAACAGATACATTATAATACCTCCTTAACTCTCCTGACAGATAATTCACATCTGTACACGTAATATCCAGTATAGCGCCTTAACTATCATGGAAATGGAAAAGTCATGTTTAGAGTAAGAACTCACTACCCACAAAATCAGGAGACAACGGAAGAGCAAAGTTAGGAGACCTCAGAATGAAAGCTGGCTATAACTTAGAAAATAAACTGGCCTGCCTGATTCACATATGGCGCTTACACAAATGTCTTTCAAAAGTTGTAAAGAACAGCTGCACGTCCTTGGGCAGAGCTGCCCCAAACTGCAGGACATTTAACATCCCCATCCCCACCCACTGAATACCAAAAGCCAGTTTACCGCCAGGGATCGCTGCTACGCTGCCGCTGAACTCCAGAGCGCCCCCTAGAAGCCGGCGCCCTCCCACACCCGCAACCGTGCCTGGGGTAGGGTAGGTTTCAAGAATCTGGTGGGAATGAATATTCAGCCACGACTGAATTTGAGTTGAAACCTACCTAGCTTAAACTGTATAGAAACCACAGTGCCTCCTACCATCAACAGAACCCCTGGGCCACATGTCACTTAAAAGGTATAGAGAAGGAAGGGAGGCCCCAGGTCTTAAAACACAGCCCCTCTCGCCCCTCCGGCCTCCAGCATCAGCCTCGAGCCCGCGCGCTGTATGCCGCACGGCTCTGCCCACTCTTCAGCGGCTGATTAGTGAGCTGGCATTACCCTGATTATTATTTATTTGTGCAATGCCACGGGGTACCTGGTGCACACAGTGTGCGGCAGACGGGCACAAATGGGCTCTGCGGAGGGGCGTCCCCATGGCTGCTCTTGTACCCGGGGATTTGCAAATTGTTGTAACATGGTGACAGGTTTCTTTCCTGCCTGGTGCTTGAGAGCTTTAAAGTTGCCATGAATGATAAAAAATAATTATATGACTTGCTTAAAGCCTTCATGTGGGAAGGGTAGTGTTAGCTATTACATTTAATTATTTAATGTGGAAAATTATTCACACTGTGTAAAAAGCCTGGTAGGAAAGTACACTGTGGTTCGCTGTCTCTGTCCCTGCCACTGGGAAAGAAAGTGAAGCACACTGGCTCCAGGAGGGAAAAGGGGGATTCCCAGATCTGCAGGGTGCTGTGGCATTAACCTCACTCAAACCAGGGAACTACTTGACTTCCTCTACTTGCACCAGATCTGCCTGTTTTAGGAGCAGAAAGAAGCTGCCAGGCAGTGCCAAAAGGCAGCCAGCAAAGCCATGACAAAGGGGCTTCCCACGGAGGACTCAAAGCACATCTACCATACTGATAGCCATGCAGCAGCCAGTACACACTGAATACTTCCTCTGCACCAGACCAAGTTTGAACTCACAGAATTCCCAAAATCCTGGAGGGTGTGTACTATTATTACTCCCATTTTGTAAGTCAGGAAGCTGTGACCCAAAGGCTAAATTAACTTGCCTATGTCACTTGGGCTCATCCCTAGAAGCAAAGGTAGTCAGTCACTTCATTCCCATCTTGTTCATGAAAGAGATGCAGGTTGCTGGCTGTCTTGGTTCCTTTTTTCTCATTGCTGAAACAAAATACTTGATGCCCGAAATTAGGAAAGGAAAGGTTTATTTCTTACAGTTATTGGGGGTTTCAGTTCATACTCAGCTCCAAGGCAGCATGGCATGGCGGGGCCACCATTCATGGCCACCGCAAAACAGCAAGGTGAACTGGCAAGAGAGAGAGAGAAGACACACCTTCTTCCTGCCCGTACACTGTATGCCAACCCCACCCTTGGGCGGGTGCAACACTCATATGATCAATCCCAGCACTAGACAACAAGCTAATCACGAACACCAGACTTGGCCTCATCTATGTCATGATTACCTGACACTTGGTCGAGCCACAGGACCATAAACTATAGCACTGGCTTTTCAGTTGGGTTCTGCCTGTCCCTCAGCAGAGGAGCAGCCCATGAAATCAAGGAGGGCATGGAGATGGGAGCAAGGGGATGACAGGAAGGCAGTGGGCATTGTGAAAGCAGGTTAAGTAGGTAGGGTCTTGTTTGATCGGGGTTTGGAATTCACCCTCAGGTCCTTTGTTACATGGACTGGCCCAGTTAGGAGGCTGTAATAGGCCCAAGCTCCTTCATGTAGCAAAGGGTGGGCCTGCTCCTTCTTGTTCCACCTGCTCCTGATGCTACCTGCTCCACACCTCTGGTTCTCTAAAGATCAGAAGGCAACGTGCATTTGAACTTGAGCTCCCTGTGTATGTGGCGTCATGTCTGCCTTGCTTTGCCCTGCTCTAGGGGATGCATCCAACACCATAGTCCAGAAGAGGCCTTTGCAAACATCAGCTCATTTATTCCAGCATGAGTAGCAAGAAGCAGTTACTAGAACAGTACAATTGAGACAGAGAAATAGCTTCATAAGACCCCCCAAATAAACTTAACCTGTAATCCCCTTTTTCTTATGCTCCAGCAGGCAAACTCCACAGTCTTCAAATTTTGACATAAGTCTGTGTGCAGTTGCACAGTTCCAGGCTCCTAATAAGCACACAGACATACTGATGAGATGAACGAATGATCAAATGAATAATGATCAAATAAATAATGATCAAATGAAGGTTTTCAAAACTTACTTTCTCAGGGAAGGAAAAAGCTTAATCCCAAAGGGAGAAAAAAAATGGGAGCAGAAGGTGCCCAGTTAAAAGAGTTCAGGGATGAGGCTCAGTGGTAGAGCACTTGCTTAGCATCTGTGATTCTCTGGGTTCCATCCCCAACACCCTCCCCCGAAAAAAGCTCATTCCTCCACAAATCAGGAGAGCAACTGCTGTCAGCCAATCAGGGCCTCCTCTTACCAGGTCAAAGATCCAGCTCCCTGCCTGCTCCCACCTACTTGTCCCACAGTCCCCACCTGTCTGTACAGGATGCTCTTCCAGGCACTCCTGAATTCACCTGTCACAGGACCAAGCTGACCAAGGACGGCAGAAGTCCTCGCTGCCCCCTGGGCTGAAGGTGTGAGCAGCTGTATGTTCCAGTGACGCCTTCCCCATTAGACACCACTCCTTCTCATGATTGCTGTGATATCGCGATGGCATCCTGCTGCAATGCAGTTTATATGTTCTCAACTTGGTGTCAGCACTGTGTTCCACGATATGCCATGGGCAAGGCTCTTACAGATACACTTGGCAGCTTTGCCACCACTGATGCCCTGCCAGGTGCGCTCGGTGCCTCAGCCTGGTGCCTTCAGCTCACCCCACCTACCTCTCCGTCCCACAACCCAGGAGCCAGGAGAGTTCAGGGTCTTCACTGACTTCTAGGGACTGCTGCCTGAGGTCAAGTACAAATCCCCCTTTGCCCCCTCATTCCAGGCCTCCCTCCACCAGGACGCCTCAGCCACACCCTCTGGGTCCATGGTGACTGGCATTTCTTCCCACCTGAGTTGCGGGACCACTTCGTAGTCCTTGGGGCCCAACTCTGACGACTCTGCATTTCTGCCCCTCCCAGCCAGTTTTCCTGTTTTTCTTGTATTCTTCCTCTTCCTATTGTCTCTGCTTTTCTCTTCCTCTCTCTCTCTTTCTCCTCACTTTCCACCATCTATATAGTCTTTCTTCTTCCTCTTCTCTTGTCTTTCATGATCCACCTTAAATGCCTTTCCCACCAACACCTTCTCCCTCTTTTGCTTCTCCTGGGACTGCTGTAATTCCTTCACATCTCCGCCATCTCCATCTCTTGGCAGGGAGTTTTCTCTCCCTGTCCTATACTCAGTCCTTCCTTGTCCCTCTCTGTCCTCCCTTCATCCCCATCTGTCTCAGTGTCAGTAGCTCCACCTCTGATCTCAGCTCCGATCCTTCTCCAGCTCTCTGATGCTCTGGGGGCACTGGGAGGAGGTAATCCCAGCAAGGGACACCTGGACAGACTTCCAGTCAGCTTCCCCATCAGGTGCCAGGACAATTGTTTCTCTTTGCTGGACCACCTAAAGTAGATAAGGATACAGGTAGGAAGGGGAAAAAAAGGAAAATAAATAATAGCAGAGAAATAAATATTTACCTTGAAGTTCTGAGGAATGAATAATACAATCCCAGGTTGGAAATGAAAATGTGTGTAGACTGACTTCTTTCTTACCACCAACCTGTTGCAAGGCTCTAAGATTACAGAGGAGGCCTGAAACTAAAGATTGAGAATCTAAGGACAGGGCTGGGGATATAGCTCAGTGGCACAAGCACCTGCCTGGCAAGCATTAGGTCGTGAGTTCGATCCCCAGTACCAAAGAAAAGAATCCAAGGGCAAAAGCATGTGCCTATGACCTCTTCTTCAGCAGCCCTGCTCTCTTCTCTGAGATAGAAAACAGACCCATTTGGCAGCCCACCCCTGTCCCCCACCTTCTAGCCAAAGGGCAAGTGCCCTACCTATACCTTGCCTGGTTAGAACACACTTTCTAAGGTGCTTTCTAAGAACCCGGAAGTTCACTGTCTATATGAACCTGAATCTAGCAGAATTTAGTCATGACAACCTGCATACTGTCACCAATCTCAGTAGTGTCGACCAGATTTTATTCAAGGTCATCCTAAAGCTAGTGACCCAGGGGATGGGCAGGAAAGACATAGAGAGATTACAAGAGAGCTCAAGATTTTAGAATCTTCAACTTTTCCATCCTCCTTCCATACATTTGGCTTTGCTTTTCCTTCTTCCCAGGCCCATTCCCAGATTTGAGTTTGTGAATCCTTCTTAACTAGCAGGGAAGCAAATCAACTCTAGTGAACGATGGCCATAGTTAATATTTATCTAGAGCTTCAGATAAGGCACAGTTCTACATGCCTGGCATGTATAATCTCATATAATCCTTACCTTAACCCCATGATTGATCCAGTTTCCTAGATGGAAAATCTGAGGCACAGAGAGGTTAAGTTAGTTGCTATGGTTTGCATCTTGAATGTCCCCAAAGGCCCATGTGTTAACTTGTGGTCAGCAGTCCATGGTACTATTGGAAAGTGGTGGAATCTTTAGGAGATGGGGCCAAGTAGAAGAAAATCAGGCCATCGTTGAGGGACTGTTTGGACCCCAGCCCTTCCTGTCTCTCTCTGCTTCCCAGATACCATGAGGTAAACAAGCCTCCTTCACCAGGATGTTCTGCCTCGCCACAGGCCCAAAGCAATGCGGTCAAGTAATCAGGGACTAAAACTTTGGCCCAAAATAAACCCTTCCCTTATTAAGTTATCATAAGTATTTTTGTCATAGTAACAGAAAGCTAACACAGTTACCCGCTGGTAAGGGGCCTCATAGCCCCAGAGAATCATGCTCTCAACCACTCCCTTGCATCTTTTAACTTGGTCTAGCCCCAGTAACGGAGCTGAACTAGAGAATAGATAATTCAAAGGAGAAGAAAATCCCAATTACTCATGCATGTGAAGTCATCATAGGATGTGTTTGCAGCCATTTTTCTTCCTAATGGTGATTTGCTGACGCTAATATTAAGGAGAGCTATATTTTCCCAGCACCCCCGTCACCAAGCAGTACTTCAGCAGCAACAGAACTGGTCCTGACTAGGGAAGTGGCTGCTCATCAGCCCGTCCACTGTGCTTGTGGCCTTCCTTGGCATGGCCAGCACAGGGGCCCATCCTCTTAGCTCCTCCCCAAAGACCAGGACTTGAAAGGGGAAACCCACACAGTCTGAAGGATTTAGGGATGGCAAAGAAAAGGCTTCCAGCTGTGCCCACCCCAAGCCTCTGAATGCCCTATCCTGTCTGGCTCTGAGGAGTTGGACACAAAGAGGTTTGGTTTGCCACTTCAGAGAGAGCCAGGAAAACCTTTTCCCCAGCCCTGACCCCTCCACCATTTTGAACCTACTCACCAGGGAAAGAAGGGATGACAGATACGACATGGCCCTGAGTCAAACTGATTTTGTGAAAATAAGTGTCCGAGTTTTTCCCACCCTCCCTTCACTGTTATACCCACAAACTACAAATACCAATGGTTTCTAGCAAATGAGGAGGTGCGCAAGAACAGGTGTGAATGTGTGTGTGAGAGAGAGAGAGAGAGAGAGAGAGAAGAGAGAACCAAGCTCTTACCCTCCAGAGAGTGTAAAAAAATTCATTCCTGCCAGGCCCCACCCACATCAGGGTTTAGCCAGGGGTCACATTTGGACAGCCTGTTCACCAAAATGATGCATATGGGCTTTGTGTCTGGGTTTGGGTGTGGAGTTGGCGGGAAGACGCAGCTGTTGAAATCGGGGGAGGAGGAGGCTGACAAAGGGAACGGAGACCTGAAAATTGGGCCCCAAACCATCTTCAAGGTCCAGTTTGAGGGCTGATGGGCTGTGGGACAGCGGGATGGTGAGGTGGGTGTTTGGGTGGGGGGAAAGCTGCCTCCTGAAGGGACTCCGTCCACCCTCCCAGTGCCCCTTCCCCTTCCAGTCCGGCTGTGTGTGAGGCTCCTCAGGGCTAGGCCCACCAGAGCCTGGCAGCAATGGGAGTGGTAGTTTGTACAGGCGGCAGAGAGTCACCAGGTATCTGGTCACCAAACACAGTCATCAACCAAAAGCTGCCGCAGCACAGCCCAGTAAGGGCAAGAACAAACACAACACATTAATCCCAACAGAACCCACCAAGTCAAAAGAAGCCTGTGTGGAGCCAGAGAGCTGTGGCCCACGAGGAAAGGACTGTCTTGTGCTTACTTCCGGTCTGCACATAAACAAAGAAATCCAAAAGAGCCAGGCCTGGTAGCACATGCCTGTAATCTCATGACTCTGGGATGCTGAGGCAGGAGAATCACAAATTCAAACCCACTCTGGGTAACTTAGAGTCTTAGATCTTGTCTCAAAAACCAAAAAGGGCTGGAGATGTAGCTCAATGTGACACCCCTGGGTTCCACAGGCAGTACCGCACCAAAAAAAAAGAAAAGAAAAGAAAAGAAAGAAAAAAAAAGAAATTCAAGAGGAGGGGAGAGCAGGGTGCACAGCCTGGAGGTGGACAGGGTTGCTTCCCTGGTGTGCGCCAGCGGCCTTACCACGTGTGTCTCTCTGGTTTCACCGTGTCGCCTTTACTCTACGCTCTACCTTTCCTCTTTCCCCTCTCTCTGCTCTCCGAGGTGTTGCAGACCGTGGCCCCTCACCTCTTTTGTTTCAGGTCTCTCTGCTGAAGGGAAGATTCCAGCTGGCCCTCCTTTGTCCACCACCCTTCTGCCTCTCCTCCTGACCTGCACTCCAATAACATTTGGTTACCGTATCTTCTAGGTCGGCGCTGAACATCCCTGGGTTCCTCTCTTGTTCCTGCTCCTTTCCCTTTTCCTTCCCAGCCTCCCACTTCCCTTCTGAACTAGCTCTATCCACAAAGATGGTACTCATAGCCACAGATAGTCCCAGCATTTTCCAAAATCTAATTTTAAAACACACACGCATATAATTTCTTTCAAGCCCTCACTCTTGACCTCCTTGCCCTCCAAATCAGTGTTCTTTTGCCCTGTGGATGACATCTGAGAACCCAGGAGGGAGCTGCCTGTGTCCTACTCAGAACATGCGGTTTAACTGGGAGGGAGAAGTCTCTGTGCCTCAAAGGCTCTGGTAAATTCAAAAAAATACTCTGAGAAGCCAAAAAAGAGGGCCGTAACTTCAAGTTGACCCTCACCTAACCCACGCCCTGGCCAACCTCTGCTCTCCAGTCTGCTTGTCCAAAGTCTCCAAGGTGGCATTTGTTTGTTTTGGGCAAAAATGCCTGGGAACCAAGAGGCCCCTTTCCCCAGTGGCCTGACCTCCCACTCTGAGAATAACAGCCGTGGGGCAGCCTGTCATGCAGTCCCTCTGCAACGAGGGCACGGCTGGGAAGGAGGGAGGTTAAGGGGGCTGGACAGAGCCAGGAGCAAATAGAAGAGTACATAGGCTTGGTAGTTGTGGATAAAAACTGAAAAAGACAGTTGGCAGCCTTCGAGGCTGCTAAGGAAAGGCTGGGAACTTCTCGGAAGAAACTGTCTGCTTTCATGCTCCCTCACCAACCTCTAGATTTCCATCTCCATGAGCTCAGAGAACAGGGAAATACTGGTTCTGCTGAACAAATGTAGCCAGCCCTATCTTATCCCCATTGCAGAACATTGCCCAAAACACAGGGACAAATGTCCTTTCATAAAACTCTCTAGTACTAGGTCCTTTCTGCTCCATTCAGGGGAGTGTGCCTGTCTTGTTGCTGGGGTTTCCTCAACTGTAGCTCTCTCAGCCCCACACCTCCCAGGCAGGCAAACGGGCCAGACCCAAGAACCGTGTGCTGTTCCTCTGCCCATCCAGGAGTCCTGGGACCCTCTGGGGCATCTGGAGCCTGTTCCTTGGTTGGCCCGTGTCCAAATATGTTTTTTAAAAAAAGTCTTTCATGAATATTCATCCCTTTCCTTCTCTAAATATAGTATATAAAACCTGTATCATCTGGAAAAATTGGGAAAGGCGGGACACTGGTCTTCTCTTCCTGTGCTAGAGTCTCCCCTCCATGACTCCAATGCCTTCATTTCCTTTGGAAGAAGCCAGTATCCCTATTCCCCTTCCCAGCCCACTTCTATCAGACCTGTGTCCAGGGAAGTCTTTGATAATGTCACTCACTTTTGGGTGGCAAATGCCATTTCAGTGGGACCCTCATCAAAAGGATGATGTGGGGAAAGATGCCTAGGAGATACTTAGAAGACACCACCAACAGCACCACCTAGAGCCACATAGGGCATTACCAGACTGAGAATGACCTTGACTCTGTGTCCTTTCAGTTAAGAAAGTCTTTGCCTGGGCAGAACTGGCCCGGAGATGCTGGGGCATGTCAGGCATAGGAACAAGGGTTAGGCCGCTTCCATCTGCGCAGAGCCCAGCTTCCTGTAGACACTGCCCTCATTAGCGGTCCTTTGGTTAACTCTGAGCTCAGATCACCTGGCCATCCTTCTGGCCCACACTGATTGCTGCAGTTATCAGGGCCTTTTCCATTCCCAGCATCACCCATACAACCACAGCCTGGCCCCTGTAAGGAGGCACAGACCCCCTGATGTTTCCATTCATATCAGGGGTGTAGGTTATGCTGGGATGGTGACTAGAGGGACCCTAGCCATGTCTCTGCAGCACGGTGACTCGGAGGGCCTGTCACCCCCACCCACTCCCGCCCCTCCTGGGAAGTTGAAAGACTCTGGAAGGAGGGTCGAGAGCTGGGATGGAGCTACAGGATGGAGACCACGCAATGAAGGGAAGGTGGAGCAGAGAGGTCAGGCAGGCACTTTCCTGCTGGTCCCTTCCCTCCTGGGCTCCCAGGCGCCTGCCCAGAATGAGGGCACGTGGAACTACCAGCAGCATGACACACAGGTGCCTGGACAATGATTCTGAGGGTGACGTTGCTCTGTTCTTGTCTGTCTAATAATCCTTTTCAATCCCCGTCCTGCCTGCCCCTCCCTTATGTAGGGTTACTTTAGTGATCCCTGGAATGTTTTTGACTTCCTCATCGTGATTGGGAGCATAATTGATGTCATTCTCAGTGAGACTAATGTGAGTATTACTCTGCCCTCCCCAGGAAACCTCTTCCTTCCACCTCTTCTACTTCCACTGTTCCTTTCTCTTTCTCACTCTCTCTTTACCTCTTTTATGTTTTTTGTTTTTTTCGTTTTTTTTTTAATTTCTTGTTTTACCCGCCTCCAGTCATGCTTTTTATTGAACCTGCCGTCGTCCTGTGGGGAAAAAAAGTGGGAGTTTGTCCTCCTTTTTTTTCCACTTATCCCAGCTCTGCCTGGCTGTGCTGGGCCCGAGGGCACGGAGCGGAGAGGAGGGAGCAGGCGGTACAGCAGGAGGTGCCGCCCGGCCCCCCTCCCAGGTGGCCCCAACCCCGCGTCACCTCGGAACTAACCCAGCTTTTGTCAGGCCTCTCCATCCTGCGAAAACCAGGTTGCCCAGGTTTGAGCCGCCAGAACTGTAGAGTGGTAAGAGAGTATTTAATATGCCCACGTAACCTCTTTCTTTTCTCATTTTTTTCTCTTCTCTCCTTTCTTTCATGCCTTTTTTTTTTTTCATTTTCCCTCTTCCCTTTTGTTTTGTTTTTCTCCTTTGTTATTGGTTTTTTTTTTCCCCTCTTCTCTCTTTCTCTTTTTCTCGGCTTTTCTGCCCCATGCAGCACTATTTCTGTGATGCATGGAATACATTTGACGCCTTGATTGTTGTGGGTAGCATTGTTGATATAGCAATCACCGAGGTAAACGTAAGTACATGGCGTCTGTGACCTAACTGTCTGTGCCTGCTCTAACATCCATTTGTCTCTCCCTTGTTGTTTTTTTTTTTTTGTCCTTCATTTTTATTTTCTCCTGCCCACCTCCTTATTTTTAATTTCATTTCTTATTTGTTTATTCAAATTGGTTTAAAGGATTATTTTGTTGTTGTTGTTGTTGTTGCTTTAAGTTTTTTTGTTTTGGTTTTGTTTTTTTGTTTTGTTTTGTTTTTGTTTTGTTTTTTGTTTTTCAGTTTGTTTGTTTCAACTTTTGGAACGCATTAGGACTTCCTTTCCTTTTAAGTGTTGATTGCTGCATCTTTTTCTCTCTCCCTTACAATCAGCCTGGCATGACTCACACTGTATAGGAAGATGCAGCTCTGAGAATTACGGAGTGAGAAAATGAAGGATATTTTACAACACTGTGCAGCTGCAGGGGCTGGGGCTCAAACCTCTTCTGACCCCCACTTTCACCTCCATACCACCACCTCACCACCTCTTGCCTTTCCATCCCTGAAACATCTTGGAAAAGCGCTCTCTCCATGTAGAGCACCCCTACTATAGGCTGAGACTTTGCTGCATTGGTGACCGTAGTCTATTCTCTCCCAAGGGCCACCTGACTATCTGCATGTTGGATAGGCTGTTTCCACTTAACATCAGCAGCCTGTGGGGGGAGCCTACACCCCTCCAGGCCATTTGGGAGAGAAGAACCAATCATGTTCAAACGCTTGCTTGTACTCTTTTCTCCAGGAAAACTAAAGAGCCAGGTTGGGTAATCTACTGAGAACTCCTGGGCTCTCTCTCCCAGTTAGGTTGGAAGCAGGCTCCATGTAAATATCTCACTTCCACCAGAACCCACCACAGAGAACGGACTGGTGCACCTGCCTGGTCCCCCACTAGTGAGCACCCCCTTTCCCAGCCCTGCTCTGCCTTCCCCTCTCTGGCCTCAGAAAGAACCCAGTCCCTGCACACAGGTCTTCTGCAGCCCTCACCTCCCAAGAGCTGCCTCCTCCTATACAGTTCCTACTAGTTCCTGCACATGGCTTTTGTTACCTGGCATGTTTAAATCTTCTCTCTTTATCTATAGGCAAGCCTTCTTGCAGTTAGTCTTTAATGTGTTGTTTAATTTTTGTCATTATTTTTCCTTAATTAAGAACCTGATAATGTTTGCATAAACCTTTGATGCACTGAACCATTAAATAACAGCACGGAACAGATGCTTTTGAGTTTTGATCTAAGCCCCCCCATCTCCCCCATGCACCCTTACCCTGTTCTGGTCACTCCCCCTCCTTAAGAAGGCCCTGTCTGCTCCCCTCCAGCCAGCAGATTTTGGAAGGGGCCTGCTACACTTTCCAGACATTCCCATCCATTCTCCTCCCCTCCCTGCTCAGCCTATAGGCTCAGATTCAGTTGCCCCTCTGTTGCCAAGAACTGTGAGTTGTCTTTGTCTCATGAGTGTGTGTCTGTGTGTTTGTGTTTGTATGTGTGTATGCACGCTACCTTGACTTTTTCTATAAAGACTCAGATCATTGGAAAAAAATTAGTTTTCCTCCAAATGCTCTGGCCTCCTCCCTTCCTGAATAGATTCCTAGTTTTGAAGCCTGGATGAGCCCTATGCCATGCCCCTGGTGCCCTTCCAGCCCATGAGTTTAGAGATCAGAGGTCTGTGCTTAGAGCTTACACCCTGCAGTGGTCTACACTGCAGGCAGCATGGGGACAGCACAGGTGGGCTGCACCTTCTGCAGACAGCAGCACGGATTAGCACAGAGGCTGTGCAGAGGGACTCCAAGGCCACAGCAGGGAACACAGGAACGAGTGCAAGCTGCTGCCCAGGGTAGCAAAGAGGACTCACTGTGCTCCGGGGGCTCCTTTGTGCTCTTGCACTCTCGGGAAAGCCCACAGCACTCACCTGCCTTGCTATCTCAGATTGTTTATATTTTCAAAGAAAACACACATAGGCACGTACATTACAACTAAAATATATGATGAATATTTAAATTTTGAAAATTTATTACAATAAAGGATACATTGCCATTAATGCCCCACCAGGAAAAAAGAAGAAAAAAAAACTTCTTCAAAAAGGGAACTTCAAACACACTTATCGCATTGCTTTTTCCACTTTCTGAAGTTTGCAAGTCTGCTTCCGTGAGTGCCTTTATGAGGTGAATGCTCCTGTCCAGTGCTATCCAACAAAAAGGCAGCTTCATGGAAACATTCTCAAGGCCCTCATCTTCCTTATTCACTGTCTCTGGCACAGTATACTTCTGGCTCTTCCCCAAAGTCAAAATGACCATGAAAGGTAAACTTTTTTGAATCAATTTGGGACATCGAGGCAGCCATGACAGTGCACTAAAGAAACCGAAGTACACTAAAATCCTCATGAAAGAGGAGTCAGGATTGCTTCAGAAAGTGGTAAGAATGAAAAGATAAGTGTGTTTAAAGCCCAGGAGTGGGGGGAATTAATGGCAGTGTCTTTTAATTTAGACATTCGCCACACTTTTCAGTCATATCCTGTATGTATGCACACAGGCACACACACATATACATATCTTCTAGGATATAAAATTTCTACAGGAAAAGTGGCTATGTTGGGAGTAGAGTGGGAGGGTGCAGAACAAGAAAAGAGCCTGAAACCATGCAGCAGACCCTTGAGTTTGTACAGTGCTTTTCTGTTTATGATTCACTTTTGTCTATATCTCATTTAACACTTAACTGCCCTGTAAATTTGACAGATAAAACAATCTCACTCCTAAGTTGCTAATGCTAAAGGGAATGGTGAAGAGACTAAGTACCCTTCTGGCCCCAAAATTGAAGTCCAGGTACCCTGGGGCAATGGGTTCACCTTGACCTAGGTCAGAGTTTCCCCGTGTCTTACCCCATGGTGCACTTTGATAAACATACAAATCTCACAATTCATCTCTAGGCTGCTCCCAGCAGCTAGTACTTACTCAAACTTTACTTTCTGTAATTCCTAGTTTACCTTACCATAAAAGTAGGGTATTTTTTTCTGAGTAAAGAAAATCATTTGTCAGCCCACCCTTTGCATTCTGCAGCCTCTCCCGCTCCTCCCACACTCCCTGCATCCTAAGGAGACACTCTTCTCTCCTGCACGTTGAGGAGCTTGGGTGTTAAAGTCTCGGGAAGAATTGTCTGGGAAAAAGATGGCAACAGTGTCTGTGATTGGGAACCAGAGGGGGTGTCCGGAGGCCAACATTTATTCCTGGACTACTTTCTTCCTCCACACAACCAGTGGCTTCTGAACAAGTAGAACAAACAGAACGTCACCCAAAAATAAGGACTGGCCTTGAAATTAGAAAACTGGAAAATTGTTGAGTCTTCTTCCATTACTGAAATGCCCCAAGACTTAACTTCCACTTCTGTCAAAGGAAAATGACACTTATCGCAGTGGTTCTTGAAGCTTTCATGAAGCATCTTTGCCGAATGTAATGATACATGCCTGTAAACCTAGCTACTTTGGAGGCTGAGGCAAAAAGACTGCAAGTTTGAGGCCAGCCCAGACTACATAGTGAGATACTGTCTCAAAATAAAGTTGAAAAAAGGCCTGAAAGTGTATCTCGGGGGTACAGCAGGTAAAAGGTTTGCCTAGCATGCAAGAGGCCTTGGGTTCAATCCTCACTACTGTAAAGTATGTATATATAATATATATACATATTTTACAAAATAAAAGCTCTCAGTAAGCTGGAAGGTACTGTGGAAAGGTAAAGACGGGGCTCCCAAGCAAATGACCTACTCTCCTGCTGGGCTAACTTGGAGGGTCTATTTTTTTTTTTTTTGTCTAATTACAATTTAGTTCCAACAGACATATTAGATCCATTGTTTCCCAGATACAATTGACTCACAGAGATGGCCAAGACACTGCCTGGCACAGGCTGTTGACCACTGCCCACGGCGCAGTCAGCCTGCACCAAACACATGGTTCCCATGTCACCCAGCACTCAGGTAGCATGTAATGTTGTGGACAGCAAATTGTGTGAGCAGTGCTCCCTCCACCCTCAAGCTGCTGCCTTAATGTTAGGACCAGCCTATGGATAACTCCAGGATTTTCTTCCCAGTCATATGAGATTCTTCAGAAAACCTTGCATTCCTGGGTTGCAGTATTTGCTAGACATGCCACCATCAGGAGACCTGGATTCTCAGACACATGTTCCAAATTCAGAAAGAACCCAAACTTTTAGCTTCAGTACAATCCAAGGGAGCTTTTTCACTAGTAACCTTTCGCCCTTGACTCTTTATACCTAGATGAATCAACTCCCATTCCCCTCACCAGATGCCTCATTCGTCCTGACATCCCTCCAAATATTTCTCACATTTAAGCTCGTCTTCCTGTCCTCCCTGCCTTTCCCTCTCAGGAAGCCAATTTCCCCACCAATCTCAGGAGCCACCATCCAGTCCTTCCACAGTGTTTGTGGTCTCTCCTTCTGTGTGTCTGGCAGTGTTTTAGGTACCTGGGATGCACAGGTGGTCAAGACACAAGTTCCTGCCCTCATGGGCTTACATTCCAGAGCAGTAAGTGAGAAAATAAAGAGATCACATAGTATGTTAGGAGATGACAAATGTTCTGGGAAAAAGAACAGCAACAGGTCAGAGAAAGCAAGTACTGTTTTCAATGAGATGGAGTTTTATAAGGAGATGATATTTGAACGAAGCATAGATGTAAAGGAAGTGAAGGGTTATCCAGACAGATACATGAGAGAGGAGCTTTTGGGCAGTGGGGTGGCCAGTGCAGCCGGTATAGACTGAACAAGGTGGGTGAAGGAGTGGTTCTGAGAGGAGACAGGGACCAGGCTTGGGATTTTACTCTGAGCAGAAGGGAATATACTATTGAGTTGGAACAGAGGTATCGTGTGATGTGACTCATGTTCTAAAAGGCCGCCATGGTCATCTATTGGTGCCAAGGGTGGGAATCAGAAGACCATCTAGAAGGCGAACATAGTAATCCAGGTGGGAGTTGATAGGAACGTGGAACAATGTGGTAGCAATAGGATCACGGTGAAAAATGGCCAGGCTCTGGATCTCTTGAAAGTAGAACAATGTTTCCTGGCACTCTGGGTGCCGGTGTGGAAGAAGGACAGATGCTCAGTATGACTGCAATTCTGGCCGAGCAATGGAAGGACGGAGTTGGTGGGAGTCGGGGGAGATGAGGCAAAGCGTGTTTGGATGAGGTGCGGCAGGAGCTCAGCTGTGATGGTCTACACCACCCTAAGGTCCTGGCTCATCAGCAGATAGGTGACGTTCCAAGCCTGACGCTGGCAGAGCATGCCAAGGGATAGAGGAAAAGCAGATGTGCAGAGGGTTGGGCCAGGGGCCTCCAGCATAAAGAAGTGGGGACCCTTTGTGCTCAAAGCTGCTTCACGCTTAATTTTTGTTCACTCTGAAGTTGCAGAGTTACATCCTCTGAACAATTGATGGATGCCACCAGAGTGCCACCCTCAGTCCCCACCTTGTCTAACTAGGTTAAATTGCTCTTCGGTGGTTAAGACCCACACCATGCCCTTCCCCTTCCTGACACATCACCTTGTTCTGAACCCTGCTCTCTCCCTCTCTACACCCTCTGAGGCAAGAGTGTGAGTCAATGGTTCCAAAGAAGGCTCTTGGCTTCTTGGGTCTTAATCACATGCCCCAGAAAGAACCCCTGTGCTCGTTCATAAAAGTTATTATGGCATCAAAATTGCTCCCCAGTACCCCACACTGGAATCAGTTTGGGAGTGTGGGCCATCAGACTTTCTAAACACCCTTCTTCACTGTCTTTTCAAGTACTTTAAACAATGGAAAGTACTGAGGGGCCTGGATTCTTGCATTCTGAATATAGACACCTGCTCTCAAACTATGAATTGAGAAGCCTTGGTTATGTTTCCAAATGGTAACATTTGGTAAAGTCAGGTGACAATGGGCAGTTAACTCCATTCACTGAGCCTCAGTTTCCTGAATGCAGTAGTTGTTGGGATGGCAATAGGTATCTAGCAGTCCATGATTCTGAAGTGGGTATTGGCTGACAGCTGGCGGTAAAGTTTCATTTCTGCTTTCCTCATGGGACTGGGCCCCTTGGCTTTGGTGTGGCTCATGCACGGATACATAGAGAAGGGGCAGAAAAGCCAGCATCAGGCAGAACCACAGGCACAGAGCCAGTGTGAGAGGAGGAGCACCAGTGCTAGGAGAATCCAAGCTGTCAAAGGAGGAAAGGACAGAGGATTAACATAGATGCAAAGCGTCAGTTCCCAGAAGTGGCCAAAGCAGGAAAGTAAAGTTATGTAATGATAGTACTGGCTGTGACCAGGAAGAAGGAGGAGAAGAGGAAAAGGAGAACATGCGAGCTAGTCTCTGATCAGAGAACTGATGTCAGGTATTGAGTCCAGGACATTACCCACATAATGGGACGAAAACGCTCAGAGGACTGACAGACATGAGGAAATTGAGGCACAGATGGGATGAACAATCTGCCCAACCCATACTGTTCATGGGTGGAAAGCCTGGAATTCAAAGCTATTTCTTTCCGAGAATTGACTCTTGCATTTCCTCAAAGCCCATTGGCTGAATTCCTGAGCTGAGCTGGCTGCAGCATGGCATGGCCAATGGGCAAGGATTGGTGGCCCCTGACGTGCACAGAGGTCCTCATCCAGCGCCCTCCCAGAGCTGACTAAACTTAACCTCTTGGTGGCTGCTGGTGCTGCCAGTGCTGGCCCAAGGGTGGCCAGGGTGCCCTTTGGATGCTCAGACAGGAAGCAGTAAGATGCTAACAACCAGCTACCTAATTGGCAGGCCTGTAGACAAGGGCCAAGGAAGTAGCAGGCAGCACGTCCTCCCCTTGCCTGGTTGGCATCTGCAGCCTGAGGAAGAGAATGAGGGGGCAGGAAGAAGGCGGGGCAGGAAGAAGGCAGGGCAGGCTGGGACTCGGCTGCAGGAAGTGCCCAGGGACAGACACGCCAGGGTCATGGCCCCAGATCTCCCTTACCCACATCCCAGATACCTTTCTGCCAGGCCAGCTTCCAATAATTCCATGTGCCTCACTGGCTCCCCATAAACACAACCATGCCAGTTGGCTCCTGCCTTGGTTCCGTGTCCTGCAGTGGTGGGAGAAAGGCAGTCTGCTCTGAGCCATGGACAGCACTGCCGGCTGCACATCCGCCCCCATGGGTGACTCAGAGCTCAGCCCTCGCAGGCCAGCCCTCTCCCATCTCCTGTGCAGGCTGCGTGCTCAGAGCAGCAGGCCCTGCTCCCTCTGAGCCTGCTCTGTGGCCCAGACCACCCATTGCTGCCCTGCCAGAACAGGGGAAGGGCCGACAGGATGAGCAGATGAGGCGAAGCAGGGCTCTCCAGAGCTCTCATGTGGTACAGGGTAGAAGAGGTGTCAGGAAGTGGACTCACCCCAGAGCAGTAGGGTGGACGAAACTTTGGAGACCACTGAGCCCAGGCTGTACCCATGTGCTCCTCAGTGAGGCATCGAGCGCCCACTGTGTGACAGACCCAAGGGAGCAGTCGATAGACAAGGATGCAGAAGGCCAGAATCAGGGAATAACTTGTTTATTTTCCCAGCTTTTTCATAGCAAGGCCAACCCAGAACCTGGGCCCTGACTCCCAGCCCAGTCTGTTCAGTAGAGGGCTCAGATGGGTGCTATTGCCAGTGGTTGGTGTGACCTGAGCTAGTGCTAAGCTACAAATTAAGTGAAGATTTGTGGTTTCAGGACAGCTGGGTGGGACACATCTGCATCTCCTTTTCGCACTGCAAGATCCCCCCTGTTGCCCTTTGGGGCTTCCTTTCTTCTGGCCACTTTGAGCACCACCCTTGATTCCTCCAGTGAATACCACTAATATGTCTTGCTCCAAAATGAAATGATTCCGTGCACTCATTCATACTAAGATGGTAGTGACTTCATAAATGATCCTTCCAAAAAAATTAATGCTCAACCCAAAGGTTGAATATTCAGTGCATCTAAGGTCAGACTTCAGATGTAGGACTCCGGAGTGGGAAGGATATTTTCATTTGGATGCTTCCCCGTCCTCCACCCTTCTAGGGGTCCACCAAAGCACTTTTCCATTCTGCTTAGAAGAAAACTGGCCCTTCGAGGACCTAGCAGGCCCACACTTGGTCCTAGAAGTGATGCCAGTCATCTGAGCATCAGTGATCCAGTTGAAAGCAAAGGAGCCTGGGAACCCCAGGCTTGCTGTGTGAGCAGCAGTCACAGGGCACTGTGAGGTCAGACACAGTAGGAGGCCAGAGAGATGGGCTGATAAAAGGCCCTGGGACAGAACGTTTTCCTGAAAGCCATTGCCTTGAGAAGTGTCCTGCAGACTTGACCCATGAGGTCCGTGGGAACCTGATTTTTATGGACATCCTGATTTGGGCTCCTAGTTCACCCGTTAGCAATGGCCCGGGTGATCTGACACAGACGCGGTGTCAAGGCTCCTTGGCCCTCTGCCTTCTGCCAAGGCTGCTTCATTTCTGCTTTCCCTGATTTCCATTCCCCTCCATTCTCATCATTTTGACCAACACCTATGGCTCTCCTCTCTGCTAAGGCAGAAGAATGAGCAGACGCTGTCACACATGCCCCTGGGCTGGGCCAGATGGCCCTCTGTCCCTCACTGGTGCCTGTCATTTAGTTCTCACAGGCTTAGCCAGCCATAGTCAGTGCATTTGCCAGAAATCCTACAAGCAAGAGAACATTCTGTGAGCTAAGGATGAGCATGCACCGTGGACAGGATTAAAAATGCCCACAGGAGCCAGGCAAGGCAGCCCATGCCTGTAATATCAGCACTCAGGAGGCTGAGGCAGGTAGACCTTATGAATTCTAGACCAGCCTGAGTTACGTAGTGAGACCCAGTCTTCAACAACAATAACAAAACAAGTACAGCAACAACAAAATGCCCACAGCATTTCCAAAAGCATAGCCGCTTCTATTGACATTCATTTGTCCCCATATGTAATGCTCCAACCCTGAGAATCACCTGTTTTTGCTGTGCTCTTACTCAATCTGTGTCTCCCTGCCTTGCTGTACTTGTGTTTCTTTCCCTTCCTCGTCTAACCTTCTGTCCGCTCCTCCTCCCTCATTCCCTCCCCACTCCCTCTCTCTGTCTCTGAATTCTGCACAATTCTTGATGTTGTTACGCTGTCGACCAGCTGATTTCCTTCGCTGATTCTTCATAGGATTGTTTGTGTGTCTGAACACCAGCTTCCCTGCTCAGGGGAACAGGAAACCACGCTGGCTGTTTTGTAACTGGTCTTGTGCAGTGTGTGTTTCTGGCAGGGAATGGCACCAGCGGGGGCCACAAGTTGCACATGAGTAACAGAATGAATCCTGAGGCTTAAGCCACTGCCAGCTGCCTGAACTGGTCGCTGTGCAGCTCATCACACAAGCAACTCACACCTGGCCACCTTCTGCCACTTAGCACAAAAAGACAGGGAGAGTAAGGGACAGCCAGGAAGCAGCAGCCCCCAACCCCTGCACTCTCTGCCTCTCTATCCGTTGCCTTGTGGCCAAAGACCCTTTCAAGGATAGTGGTGAAGGGACATGGCAATTGCATTCCAGTCACTACAAACATACAAGACAGTTGCTCCTTCTGCTCAACTTGCAGTCTGGAGAAGCAAATAGAAGCAAGGGTTTTCAGCATGCTGGCTGTGGCAGTGAAAGGAGCTACTCTGTCTCCCCCTAGCTCTTCCACCTTCAGGCTCAGCCTCACTTTGTTCCCTGCGCTTTCCCACCCTGGCCTTTTGCCTTGGCGTTCTCTGGCTGGCAAGGATCCACTTCAGTCACACCACTCACCAGAGTGAGAATGGGGGTTCTGCTCACAAACTGCTTTTCACTACCTGTATGTCCTCTCACTCACTCTCAATCTGAGTATCACTGACATCTCTCCTCTGCTTCTGTATATCCCAGCTGACTTGTGCTTGTGTAAACTTTGCATCACTGTTAGTGTCTTGGTCACTTTTCTCTCATTGCTGAGACAAAATACCCAATGCCCAAAATTAAGGAAGGAAAGGTTTACTTAGCTCACAGTTTGTGGAGGTTTTAGTCCATAATCAGCTGCCTGCAAGGCGGAGTGGCATGGCACAGAGGTAACACTTCAAGGCAACACAAGACAGCAAAAGCAACAAGAGCAAAAAGGGAGCTGTTTTCCTCCTTTATATTGTAAGCAGGCTACACCCCTTACTCAGGTAGTGCTTATACCACCTCAGTGCCCTCCTCTCACACAGTATCAGGATGTTTACAAAGTGAGGACCCTGACCCCCTGCTGAGTTGCTTAGTTAAACTTGTAAACTTCTCAAGTTGACACAGTGTATCAACCATTACACTCAGCAAGTAACTTCTCTATTGAACTTTATAAGGTATACAGTTTAAAACATCTTTTGCTTTAACCTCCTTAAAATGTCTTCAGCTGTTACCATCTCTAGTGCCTCACAATCCCTCCACAGCTTGAAGGCCCCACCTGAGGTACTGGGATGTGCAATTCTCCTGACTGAAAGAGGAAATAAAAGGACAATGGGAACCCATACATCCAAAACCCACACCTGCTGGCTCCTGGCTATGAACTTGGGCTTCACAGTCTCAAGATGCCCAGGACCCCTGCCATTTCCAGTTCTGTGTGCACTGCCGTAGCCTCCCTGTCTCAGAGCAGAGCCCCGGGCCCGCTGTCTTTTGCCACACCACTGCTGTCCCAACAGGACCAGCTCTCCTGTCTTGCAAATCAGACCAAGATAAGGCTGCCAACAGTAAAAGCAGAGAAGCAGAGTTTGGTGGCAGCTGGACCCAGATCTTCAGGTGGTTTGGAATGGAATTTATGCCAGATTGTCCTGCTAAGTTCTTGACAGAAGATTTAAGATTAAAAAAAAAAAAAAGTAAAATAAAGGCAAAAGTTACTGTGACAGAACAGTCAGTGAAGACTCATGAAGTCCCACGACACTGCTCTGACCCCCTGCTTCAGAGAGATGTGGATCCTTGGGTCCCTGCTGTCAAGACCCAGCCTTCCCCGAAGGGTCTCTGGAAGTCATCTGCCTCTTTTAAAGTCAACATCAACTACCTTTTAATTCTCCAGAGAAACAGTGTGATATGACAGCTGGGAAACAATTCCATGGATCCTCACACTATCTCCTTGGGAAGATCCCCCATCTAGGAGTACCCTCTCTTTCTTGACTCTGATATTCCCAGAGTCCCAGTCCTCAGCTTCCTTGGTGTAGCCTCCTGCCCCACAGAAAAGGAATAGTAAGTCATTCCAGAAACAAAGATTTTATTCTCTGAGGTAATATTCCTGATTTGACTCTGAACTTAATTCCAGACAAGATCTCCTGTTAGGAATCCAGTTCCATTCCTGTTGCCTCTGGCAGCTCCAGCATAAGTGGTCTAAAGCATGGCCATTGTCTTTGGCTTTCTATTTGCCCTTAGCCTGGAAGCACCAGCCCACCTCTGCCTGAGACATAGAATAACCTCATTTCATTTATACTAATTGCATGAACAAATTGAGTTAATCGCCCCAATATCTTGAAATCCTTGGAAATTACCAGATTCTTATAAAACAAAGCTGAAAGAATTGGCTGCTGAAAAACTTATGCTGTGCCAACCATTAATGGAGATGGTGCTGGACTAAAAACCAGCTGTGTGCTGGGGTTAGGAAAGAGTTCTGCTGGCTCCCACCGAAGGGGGAGGTGGGAGGGATTCCCAGGCTTCAAGGGCAGGTCTGCAGGGAATTCACCACCTGTTTCTTTCTCAGCAAGAGCACGGGTGGGGAAACTATAAACCCATCCAGAGGAACAAGGAGGACAGCTGGGAGAGGGCTAGAGACTGATGCCGCAGTATTTCAGGCTGCAGAGGAATTCAGGTGTGGGTCTAAAAGCAGAACTCAAGCTCAGTGCTCACAGCAGAGGGGCAAACAGCGCAAACCTGTGTGGGTCAGAGGTGCTCAGTGCTGGACACCAAGGGTCCAAGGAGAGGGCCCAGCTGCCCAGCTCCCCAAGGGATCCCACTTGGAGCTGAGCAGGGCAGCAAAGACTCACCTGGCCGTGTGGGGTCACCTAGGCAATAACCCGCCAGGTCGCAGTCCCAGTGATTGCTTTCTGGTGTCATTATGGTGATTAATTTTTGAGACCAGAGGTCTTGTGAGCAGTTTATGTGAGCTGTTAAAGGTAGCCCTGCTACCACTGAGTCAGAAGTGTGCCCTGAACAGCGTGGCTTTTGAGGCTCAAGAAAAAGTGAACACGTGAGTCTGCACTCTTCCCGCGAGGTGCGTTGGCAAGTTGTCATTACCCGGGCTGGGAACTCAGCACAGATCCCAGGAAGCAGGAATCCCGACTTCTTTGGAGAGTTATCATAAGGATTGTCAGAGTACTAGATATTATTTGAAATAATAAAATAGAAACAAGATAATTAGACCCAAAACTAAGCATTGAAGTTTAAAAAAATGATTTAAATAGATAAGATCTTGATGGGAGCTATTAAAACATCAAGAGAAAAGATAATTAAGACAAATGTTTCAACATTGCAAAGAAGGATTCTGAATAGTTAAGAGGTAAAATAAAATAGTTTGGTTTTGTTTAATGACTAGAGAGGAGTTTGGTTGGGCCAGGAACCAGTGAGTTCTTTGAGTTGTCTCCGCTTTGGTCCTGTTCAGATGACCTTCCTGCACGTGCACAGGATTCTTAGAAATAATCAGCAACTCTGATAATTTTCAGAGTAGAGCTAACTGAGAAGCAACAGCCAGGCTCCCTGGAAACTCTGCTTACTCGCTGGCATTATATGTAATGCAGATTATTTGCCTCTGGCCCGCCCATCCCCAACCTCAGCAGATTCCCAGACATACAGAGCTCTGGGTTGGTTAATATAGGGGCACAAGGCCTGGACCAGCCTGGAGGGCAGGAAAGTGACCATCATGGGGAACTGTCACACATCGAAGGAAAAGGGGTTTGGATGCTTCAAGGAGAAACTTCCTGTGTGAGTGTGTGTGTGTGTCTATGTTCATTATCAGCCCCCTAGCCAAAGCCTAGTGACCCCAACCCCTCCAGGCATGCAGATTTACCTGGCAGTTGATATTCTTCATGAAGCAGAAACTTAAATCTAAAATATTTCCTGTAAATGACTAGAAAAGTGTCCCCTTCCTTGTTTTCCCTCACCTCACCCTGTATCTCCACCATTCCTCAAAAGAAAACATCCAACTTTCTATGGGAGTTTTTCTGAAAAAGAATTTGCTGAAAAACCTGTTACCGAAGAAGTGTTTTCAGGCTGGAAGCAAATCTCAAATTGTGCACATTTTCATCCCTCAAAAATTCCATTACATGCTTTCCTTGTTTGAGCCCTAAAACATAACTACAAGGGCAACCATCTGAAAGTGGAGAGTAAAAGCAAAGCAACTGCTTGTTGAAAGAGTTAAGAGTGCCAGTGGTCAGGATCAGTCAGGGGCTGAGTTCTGGGTCCCAAAAGCAGGGAACCTAGGAGAGGATCTGCCCTAAGATACTCACCTGAGCTCCTGCCCCAAAGTGAGTTCATAGTCACACAAAGAAAACAACTTCTTAGGCGTGTTAATAAGATTCTAAACTGTGTGCAGGGCTTTCAAGATGAAAAAGCAATTATTTTATTTCATGCCTCTGGCCCCGGCTCTGCACACCTGTACTGTCAGCTGTGCAAAGCCATGTCCCACCTGAGCCTAAGCTTAGAGAATCAGCCCCTGCTGGAGACAGGGTTGAAGGCCACCTCCTTAGATCCCCCATTATGACAGCCTTCTCCTATGCCAGGATTTTTCACCCTGGGGCTCTTTTGCTTAACTAGACAAGGATAAGTAGCAGGCAAGTCTTGTCCTTCAACCAGCACTGCCTGGACTGAGTGAGAGTTCAGAAAGCACAGGCCCTTGATGGTATCTTAGAACCCAAGGCTAACTGAAGACAAATAAACCTCCACCCACAAAATCCATACTCTATAATCTTACCTATAATGGGTGCTAGTTATTGAATTCACAACCAGAGACAGCCACAGGTAAGAGGATGCCTTGTGGATTCCTGTTAGATGTGAAACCCAATAACACACAGGCCCATGCATAGTGGTGCCCCAGAACCTGCCGGGCCCACACTTTTGTACTTCTTTCACTTGTTTCCTTGTACCCCCTCCTTCCACTGTGTCCTGTGTTAGACCTAGAATACCGGCATCTTCGTTGGAGACTCATTACAGCTTATCTCTGTCTGCCTTTCTTTAAAGCCAGCTGAACATACCCAATGCTCTCCCTCTATGGTAAGACTGACCCTCCAGACCACGTTCCCAGCTTCTGTGACCCCTCTAACACCCCTACTTTCACCCACCCCAGCCTCCAGGGTCTCTTGGGAGCCCAGCCTGGCTCCTGTTGCATGTGACCACTGTGTCCGTCATGTGCCTTGCCTGCCTTTGCCCGTGTGAGCTGTGAAAGGCTATGTGTGTAATGGTGCTCTTGTACCTCCCTGAGCTTCCTTTGGGTGGTTGTTCACTGTGATCTTAACTCTCTAATGAGCCACTGGGAGAGAACTGGACCCAAGGGCCATTTCCTGTTAAACATCCTAAGGACTCACCCGCTAAAGTCTCTGGGCTAAATCTAACCTGGGAAATCAGCAGAGGGCACCTGTGAAAGCTGTGATAAGGATCTCCAGGGAAAGGAGCCATAGATGATCCAGCCAGGATTCAGAAAGGCAGATGATGACTTCCTGCTAAGCAATGTTCATGATACCAACCTCCCTTGAGCAGCAACTGTAAAAAATGTAAGTTGCAGCTTGTTACTGAGAGGGCAGGTAATTTCTCTCCATCCACCCATATGATCTTTTCCTATTTCCAAATTTCTGAAGTGGTACCCACTTTTCTGAAGCAGGCTGGAAGCAGGAAAACAAGCTTAATTAATTGACCCATTTCTCATATTCGAGTCCAGGATCTCCTTGGGCAAGTGGTAAAGATGCGATATGACCTTGAAGTCTCCTTGAAACAGTCTCCTCTAGAAAGCTGCTGTCATACACTTCAAATCGGACCAAGTGTGAGTTCTTAGAAAGCCCAGTGGGTTGCTCCCATGAGCCCCTAGAATCTCAGAGACTGGGGCAAAGAATGGATAGATCAGAGGTGACTCCCAGCACAGCCTATCCCCACTTGGTCAAAAAGCTGACTGTGTATATCCTACCGCACTTCACAGGGATAGCCACTCCCCTCCCTCACTGCATGGTCACTCGGACTGTGAGAAAAAATTGTCCTGACCCAGATGGGAATGTGCTTCTCCTCCTTCTAGAGGACCAGGAAACTGGGAAGGCTCTGTCAAGAGGCAGAGCAGAGTTCACGCTGCAGCTTCATTTGTGGGTCTACCGGTGCTTCCAGATGTCCCCGGGGTACCAACTTCTCACAATCTTGACACCCACAGCCAAAGTCCACACTTAAGCTCATTCTTTCTTCTCTGAACACGATGAAATTGACAGCCTGGTTATAAACGCTGAGCCTCCTCTGCCTGCTCCTCTGGGAGAACAGGGCTGCATCTTAGGAGAGAAAGTAGACTTTCAAATAGACACACAGGTGACAGAAATACAGAGGGTCAGGACATCAAAGACTTCAAGTGCACAAGGACAGAATAAGGGTTGGTGACTGTGATTCCCTCCCCAGGCTGCCAACACCAAGAGGTCTGTCTGTCCCCTGCCCTGAGGGAACAGTAGCCCTAGGAGGAATTTCAAAATTGGAGGACACAGCTCCAATTTTGAAATATAAGAAATATTTCCACTCTTATCTGACCCAGTGTTTGGAGAAGCAGGTTCAGTGTTCTCACTTGGTTTCTGAGCTACCCTCCCGTGTGCAGGCTGGGCTTGCTGATCTATGAACTCTTCCCGAGTTGTCCTGCTGTCCCTGGGTCCCCTGTTCTGAGTAGGTGTCAGTTGAGTGGCCCCTGAAGCCTTCAAGCCCCACCAGCTGGCCACAGAGGCTGCGGGGTTAGGATGGAGTGTGTAAGTGCGCTGTTGGGAGGGTGCAGAGAGGCATGGGTGTTGGCCGAGAGGCCTGATCTGGAAACAATGTCAAATAAATTAAGAGAAAAAATGAAACAGAGAGGGCTGAAGTGGACCCGCAAGCAACCCAGAGGCCCCTACTTTTTGAAGGGTGTGGGACGGGAACAGTAACAGGAACCCAAGGGTCCGTTCTCTCCTGGTGCTAGCAGGGCTGGGTGAGCTGCACTAGCTCTGGGGAGGGGGTCTTCCTCATGCCCCCCAGCTCTCTGGCTCTGCAATGCAGCAGTCACCCACTTGAGCAGGCGGGGAGCTCCAGTTCTTGTTACTAGACCTGGAGGTAGAAGGTGGTGGTCAGCCTGTCCAGCCCCTAGAGGCTTAACTCAGTGCTTTCTCTGATGGCTGAGCTGAGCCTTCAACCAGCCGGCAGCCCTCCAGTAGCCCAGCATCATAATCCCACTTGAGCTTGCTGTGGCCTTGATGCCATCCACTCCCTTCCCCTTCCCTGCAGGACTCCAAGCAAGGAGATGACCCACGTGAGCAGGAACCGTGGTCCTCCGTGCTGGGATGCAGAATTTTCTAGGGTTCACTGCAAGGGATGCCTCCCCTACCTCCCCTGCCCCGCGCTCCCGGACTCTTCCAGGGGCTGTGTACCTGGAGAGGGTTGGAGCCTCCTGGTGGCCCCAGGACAGAAGGGGATAGAAAAGCCTTCAAGAAGGACAGCGCTACAACCCGGATGCTCCCTTAGCATGAAACAACACCCCGTTCCGCAGCCCTCCCCTGTGGCACTCAAGGCAAAGGCTGTGAGAAATCAGGGGTGACTCGAAAGAAGTCCTAGAGTCCTCAGCAGCCAGAGCAAGAGACCCCTTCAGGGATCAGTGCAACCTGCCCCAGGCCCCCAGCGCAGTCATGCCACCAGCTGCATCTTTGCAGGGATCCCGGTCCCACTGAGGGCTCAGGAGCCTCAGCCAAGCCAGACAGGAGAGCAAGCAGGTTGCTTCCTCACTCCAAGGGGCAGCGGAGGGCTCCAATGACACATCCCTAGTGAATTTTATGGCTCTGTCCAGAGCATCAAGAACTAAAAATGAATAGAAGCAAGCGGGACAGGAAAACAGGGCCACAGGCTCCGGGCTTGGGCACCACCACAGGCTCGTGGCTGGGCTGCCAGCCCAGAAAGGGTGGACACTCACCTCTCACCTGCGCACCACCGAGCAGGGACAGAGGGAAACCATCTAGTGCAGCTGACCCCCACCCTGGGCCGCCTCCCCTCAGCCAAGCTGTGTTTCTCAGAGCACCCTGTCCCTTCCTGCCCACCCCTCTCTTGCTGTGTTAACTGCACCTTGTATTGCCAATGGCTTCCAGAACGCAGAAGAAAACTCCCGCATCTCCATTACCTTCTTCCGCCTCTTCCGGGTCATGCGCCTGGTCAAGCTGCTGAGCCGCGGGGAAGGCATCCGGACACTGCTGTGGACCTTCATCAAGTCTTTTCAGGTAGCCAGCGCCACCTCCCTCCATACGCAGCTGGCAGGAAGCCCCCTGTTGAGTGACCCAGGACTCCACCATGCTGCTGCCCCTAGGGCTGCCCAGATGGGAGCCGTCATGGGAGACTCAGCTCCAGGATTTCAAGGCCTGGCTGGCTTCTTCTCTGCCTCAGTAGCTGTATGACAGCAACTTGTTTTCCTTCTTTCTAAAATAGGAGGGTAAAACCAGACCTGTGATTTCAAAGTTGGCCCCTGGAGCCCCACACTTCCCCAGAAGCAGGGCTCAGAGGGGAAGGACAGGGGGGCAGGCTAAAACAGTTTTGCCTTCTCCACTCATCTGTATACTCGGCAAAGGGGTTTGGTAGGATGGAGCACACTGGGGAAACATGGGCCTAGGTCACCTGCTAACCTCTCCAGTGCCCCCTCCAACTCCAGCATTTTTGGACTTTCATGACAAGTGTTTCAGCCACATCTACTCGCCCTACCTGGTTATGTACCTGGCCCAACTCTGGGGACTCTGGTGACACTCCACTGCAGGAGAGCGTTCCCCTCATAGGGCACCTACTTACATGATTAATTCCTTTATCTCTGACTTCGTTTTCCATCTGTAAATACAGAATCCCAATGGCCCCTGGCCAGTTCTGAGGAATGTTATGTAAGTGTGAGGTTAAGAGAAGAAAAGCTGTTAGGTCACTTGGATTCCTCAGAGAGGACTATAGAAATCCCCAAGTGTGTTCCCCCTAACCTGGCACAAAGGCAGGTTTCTCTCCTCTTATGCAAATACCACTCCAGACCTCCCAGGACAGAGGCCAACGCTGAACAGTGGCTTCCGTGTTCCCTGCCTAGGTGGGTCCAGACCTCAAACGGGGAATGGAGTCGGTCTCTGGGCCCAGCATGCCCACAGCAGCTGTGGTTACAGCCACAGGACAGGTGCTCCAGGGTCAACGCCTGCCCTGCTTGGAAATCCACCCCAAAGGACAGTTTCCAAACAGCTCAGTCCCATGCTCCTCCGACCAGGCCAGGCTGATTCCCTACTTTACAATGGACTGAGGCTCCCCAATCCCCCACCCCCATCCCCAGTGAGCCCCAGAGGCAAAAAACCAGGGTGACTGGAGACTTGAGTGTTCCGCCACCTGGAGACTATCACATGGTCTTACAGTGCCATCTGGTGGCATAGAGTGCTTCCAGCAACAGGTCTCCTGGGGGTGCCAGTTCTCTAGCCCATGGCTCTGGAAAACTAAGTCATCTGAGCTGCTAGACAGATAATATGAGAGTGAACAGAATGTATGAAAGCATACTGTACATGAGCTATTGCATTCAGCACTTTAAAAACCTTAAACCATTGAAACACCAGAAAACCCTTGAGAGGTCATTATTCTTGTTCCTATGTTTGAAAGGAAGCAGACTCAATGAGGTTATGGAATATGCCCAAACTCCCAGAGCTAGAAAGTGGGAGGATAGAATTTGAGCCCATTACTTTTTACATTCTCCTTCTTACATGTTTTTATGACACCAGTAATACCTTCTCCATTCAACTAGTGGAACAAAGGTAAGCCATGTGAAGAAAGAGTGTGACCTGCCTCAGCCCCCAATTAGCAGCTTAGCATATATCCTCCATGACTCTTCTTCTTGTGCAAATACGTGCATCAGAGGAGGAGGTTCTGCTCCCTCTTGACTGTTCTTACTAAAGTAGTATCACACCGCATCCATTAATCTGCAGCCCGCTTTTAAAATCAAGCCAAGGCTGACTGTAGCTCGGTGGTAGAGCACTTGCCTAGCATGTTCAAGACCTGAGTTCCATTCCCAGCCCTGCAAAATATAGATAAAAAGCTAAAATAAGAGACCAGCACCCATTTCTCTGGCTTTCTCCAGGCAGTCTGCATTGTTGTGGAGCTCTTGGAAATGCCCCACCCACCCAAGGCCAGCCAGCAGCTGATGGCTACAGAGCCAGGGACACATTGCTTTCTTGAAAAGGATATGGCCAGCCTGTCCCTCTGGGTCTCATGATGTCCTCTGTGCTTCCTTCTAGGCCTTGCCCTATGTGGCCCTTCTAATAGTAATGCTGTTCTTCATCTATGCTGTGATTGGTATGCAGGTAAGAACACACACGCGTGCGTGCACATGCACGCACGCACACACACACACTGAGCTCCCTTGCCTCCTATTTCATCTCTCCCCAGTTCCCAGCACACATTCCCTGGCACCCTGCTCTCTCTTCTCACTCTTGTTCCTGACTATTCCTCAAGATCACAGGAACTTCCACAAATGCATAGCCTATAGGCAATTGGGCGAATAGCCATGAGCAGGCAGGAGATAAGGTTCAGAGAACTTCTCTCCTTCCCCAGGATCCTAGGCCTGCCTTCTGCAACTGGTGGAGGGAGACAGAGCACTCCAGAATGAGGCAGTGGGCCTTGGGAAACTGCAGCTCCACTCAGAGGCCAGGAAGGCCATGTCCACCTAACATCCCTTGCTTTGTCCACAGCTGTTGGGCCCAAGAATCACCCAAACCCAGTGTCATTCAGAAGGAGCGAGTGACTGGGAGGGAGAAGGGAGGCCAGAGGGAGGATGTTCTGCTCCAGTACACGTGCAGCAGTGTTCTGGGACCTGCACGTCCAGGTGCCCACTGGACCTATCCTTCTGGAAACCAGACTTCACCTTCTTCAGTTCTTCAGCTGAGCTCCCCCAGGCCAGATTGGCAGCACCCCAACCCAGCACTGCACAGGAGCTTTTCCTCAGTATCTTCTTGAGTAAATTTCCCTGCTTGCTTATTGCAGAAGGACCCAAAGGCTTAAAGGCCAAAATCTACTGAGATTAAAAGAGATACCCTGACACCTAATAAAGGGAAGCAGTTTCTAGGGCAAGCATGGCTTTAGAGGACCAGGGGGAAAAGGAGAGGCTTCTGACTTAGAGACGGGTTCAGTTGTCCAAGCCTTATCACTCAACCCAGTCCACTCCAAAAAGTCAAATTTGGAAAGAGTGCTTGGGCATATAGAGCTAAAATGGCAGAAAGAAAGATGAATGAAAGAGAGAGAGAGAGAGAGAGAAAGAAAGAAAGAAAGAGGAAGACCTTAGTGCCCCTTCCTAAAAGGGAGATCATGGTCTTGGCATTCACTGCTCTCAGCCCCAAACCCCTGGGCTGTGAGGACCCTTCCTAAGGATGAGGGACACATTTCTTACATGTGTCTACAATAGGTATGTCAGTCAGCTTTCTATCACTGTGACAAAATACCCATGATGAACAATTTAAAGAAGGAAAGGTTTATTTTGGCTCAGAGTTTCAGAGGCTTCAGTCCATGGTTTGCTGGTTCCATTGCTTTTATGCCTGGTGAAGCAGAAACATCATGGTGGATGAATGTGGTGGAGGAAACCTACTCACCTTATGGCAGTCAAGAACCAGAAGAAGATGGAAAGAATTTGAGAGGAAAAGGCTGAAGACCAGATATAATCCCCAAGGCCATGCTCTGTGACCCACTCCCTTCCACCTTATTCCCACCACCTCCCAACAATGCCAATACATTGTGACTCCTTCAATGGATGAATCCGCTGATGAAGTTAGAGCCCTCTTGATCCAGTCAGCTTATGAAAGCCCCACCTCTGAGCACATGAGACACTGGGGGACATTTTAGATTCACACCATAACAGTGGGGAATTATAATGGGGGGGATGTGTGACAGGTGACATTGGGAGATTACTGGATGGATAAATCAGTCCCAGGATCATTGCAGCTCCTAAAGAGACCACTGAACAATGGTTGGAAATTAGAACCCTCTTTTTTCTATGTGTCATAGAATTCCTCTTCCTTCCTTCCGTCAGGTGTTTGGGAAGATTGCCTTGAATGACACCACGGAGATCAACCGAAACAACAACTTTCAGACCTTCCCCCAAGCTGTGCTGCTGCTGTTCAGGTGAGTCTCCAAGGACACAGTGTGCGCACACACTTCCGTGGTGCCCCAGCAATCTGGGTGTGGGAGGGGAGGCACTATCTCACTGAGACCAGAACGAGAGAGAATGAGTACTTGCTCTCCTTCTTCTAACTGAGAATCTGGCTCTGTCCTTGTTGTTTGTGACACTTTCCGTGAGCAACCCAGTGGACACTGCTGGTAACCACCCAAAGGCGTCAGGGGATCAAAAGTCAGAAACTAGAGTCAGGTATGATAGTACACGCCTGGGCTCCCAGCACTCAGGAAGCTGAGGCGGGATTGTGAGCAACTTAGCTAGAACCTATCACAAAGTAAAACTTTAAAATGGGCTGGGATATGGCCCAGTATAGAGTGCTTGCCTAGCATGTGGGAGGCCCAAGGTGCCATCCTCCATACTGGGAAAAAAAAATCAAAGATGGAAACCGGCTGTCTTGGAATTTGAATAAGCTTAAATCCTAGTTTGTAACTGGGAGCCAAAGTCCTCATGAAATAGGTTCAGGTGTTAATCACCGTGCCAGGGTGTGTCCTGTCCCCTGTGTTGGCTGGTTATGTCTTCCCATGCCTAGTTTTATACTCACTGAAGCTAGGGGCTTGGGTCGCCACACTTCTTGGAAAGCCACAGGCTGAGGAATAGCCAAGGCCGGGGGTGTTCTCACACTGCCCCTGAGTGGGTCCCTGCCTAGGTTCTCCTTTCTCATCTGGCTCCTTTCTTGTCTGCCTCTGGTTCCCTCTCACTTTCCTGCTTATCACAGCCCAGCACTCTGGGACCCCATGTCTTCCAGAGCTGGTAGATGAAAACTATTCCTTCTTCCTAGCCCTGGAGCAGATGGTTTTTAAAGTCCACCCTAGTTCATAGAGTTCGTGCACCATGGCACAAGGAGAGGCAGCAAGCCTTCTTCTGTTTCCCGAGGCTTCTCTCCGGAGGGCCCAGCGACCCTGTCAGGCAGTCCCACCTTCACCTTGCTCTGCCCCTTTGCACCCCCCAAGCTCATGTCATTATTGCTCATAATACATTATATCCCTAAGCATACCAGCCTGACATACCCACGGCCCCGAGATCATAAACTATCAGAACACAAGGGCCATTGTAAGCTGCTTTCTAACACTCGAGCTTGGACCATATTTACCTAGGTGATTTGGACACAGATCTCAGACTGACCCCATGGGCTTATCGCCCCTCTTTTCCTAAAGTCCTTGATGACAAAAGAAACTTTCAAAAAATAAAAATAAACCCAGTGGCCAGGGATTTAGCACAGCGGCCTAAGCACCTGTCTGGCAGGCATGAGGTTGTGAGTTCAATCACCAGTACCAAAGTAAATAAATAAATAAATAAATAAACCCATAGAAGTACTAGGAATAGAGACAGACAAGCAACAGTACTGTAGGTGAGCCAGAAATGTTGGGAAATTCCTAAGTGTAAGAAAACAGATGAGATTCAATTCACAAAGCAACAAGACCTGAGGAAAGCCTCCCTCCGGACAGGGTGGGACCCTGGATGAAGAGAGAGAGGGACAGGGCTTCTCCCAGTGCAGATCCGAGGTACAGGAGCGGCCTGGGCCACAGCCCGGGTCCCCCGGCACTGCAGAAACTTGCATTTGGGGAGTGTTTGCTGATGCTCACAGGCTGGAAGCCACAGCATCTTGCAGTCACACTGCTTTGGTACTGTGGGGTCTCAGAGGCACAGCAGGACCCCCAGAGAGCCCACCTTCAAAGAGACATCCCTGCCTCACCACCTGGCCTCTCCTCCTTGATCCCCACCCCTCTGGGGGAGCTCCTGTGAGAAGGGCTTTATCCAGAGAAGTGTAAACTGGGCTCAGTCACACAAAAACAGTCGAAAACAATCCCAAAGTATTTGGAGGAAACCAACATCAACAAAGAGAGGCATCACATTCAGCTAATACATGGGGAGGACAAAGAATAAATAGAGCCAAAAGATCTGAAAATAAAAATGACTCGTATCTTTCGAGAGACTAAAGAACATACTGTCTATTAAGTTAGATGTAGAATCAACAGCAGCAGAAGCCATCATTAAAAAGAGCAAAGTTAGGCCAGGCGCGGTGGCACAGGACTGTAATCCCAGCACTCTGGAGGCTGAGGCAGGAGGATCACTGCAAGTTCAAGGCCAGCCTGGGCTACCAAGTGAGCCCAAGGCCAGCCTGAACTGCATAGTGAGACCCCGTATCAAAAAGAAAAAAAAAATAGCAAAGAGCAAAGTTTACTTGGAAAAAAAAATACAGTGGTTGAAATATTAAAAAAAAAAAAAAAAAAGCAAATGGGAATGAATAGCAGAATAGATAATTCCTACCTGGGTAATAGAAATTCCAGACAAAAAGAATAGGAAGAAAGGAATTATCAAATAAAATGTCAAATAAAGATAAGAGCCTTCAGGTTGAAATGACCTACTAAGTGCAGAACAGGTTAATCAAAAAATATTTTAACTGTGCACATTATGAAGACATTTAAGAATATCAAGAATAAAGAAAATATTCTAAAAGCTTCCAAAGTGGATAAACAAACAAGGGAAGAGGGGGTACTTTTAAACTGCTTTTTCAAGGCCAGCATTATCCTGATATCGAAGTCAAAGATGCTACAGGAAATGAAAACTACAGACCAATATCCCTGATGAACACAGATGCAGAAGTCCTAAACAAAATACTAGCAAACTAAATTCAACAGAACATTAAAAGCATCATTCACCATGATCAAGTGAGATTTAAACCTGGAATGCAAAGATTGTTCAAAACATATAAATCAGTAAATGTGATACAGTACATTACAGAATGATAGACAAAAACCACATGATTATCTCAATAGACGCCAGAAAAGCATTTAATAAAATTCAACAGCCTTTTGTGATAAAAACTCTAAGAAATTATACATTGAAATCAGGTACCTCAACATGGTAAAGACCTTATATAAAGCCCAAAGCTTTTTACTGCATGGTAAAAAATCAAAACCTTTTCCTCTAAGATCAGAAATAAGACAAGGATGCCCTTCTGAGATGAATACACACTTCTCAAATGGAAGAAATGCAAACAGCAATTAAATACATGAAAAAATGTTCAACATCACTGGTCATTCGAGAGATGCAAATTAAAACACTGAGATTCCACCTCACCCCAGAAAGAATGGCTACTATCAAGAAATGAAGCAATAACAAATGCTGGAGGGGCTGTGGGGAAAAAGGGACCCTTCTCCACTGTTGGTGGGAGTATAGACTGGTACAACCTCTGTGGAGGTCAGTGTGGAGATTCCTCAAAAAACTAGGACTAGAGATCCCCTTCAACCCAGATATTCCCCTTCTGGGTATCTTCCCAAAAGAATTAAAAACATTGTATCACAGTGATATATGTACACCCATGTTTATAGCAGCACAATTTGTAATAGCCAGATCTTGGAAACAAGCTAAATGTCCATCAACTGAGGAATAGATAAAAAAGAAGTACTTTTATACAATGGAGTACTACTTGGCCATAAAGAAGGATAGACTGGAGACTTTTATAGGTAAATGGGTGCAACTTGAGAACATACTCAGTGAAATACATAAGACACACACGTGTAAACATCGTATTGTTTCATTAGTGTGAGGAGCTGAAATATATGTATATGTATATGTATATGTATATGTATATAAAAAGATAGTTAAGATAGTTATACTACTGATTTCTCTGAGTTCACAGAAGAGAAAGATTTGTACTGGTATTGTTTGGACAGTTGAATGCAGATATCTTGTACTCGGTGAATGATTTGGGGATGACAATGTGCAATCTATGTACCATTGTTGCCCCTGATTGATACACTTTGAAATTTTGTTGTAGTTTCTTCTTCTTCTTCTTCTTCTTCTTCTTCTTCTTCTTCTTCTTCTTCTTCTTCTTCTTCTTCCTCTTCTTCTTCTTCTTCTTCTTCTTCTTCTTCTTCTTCTTCTTCTTCTTCTTCTTCTTCTTCTTCTTTTCTTTTTATCCTTGAAATAAAATGGATTCTGGGGGGAAAAAAAGACAAGAATGCCCACTCTCAACCCATTTACTCAATATACGGCTGAAAGTTCCAGCCAGAGCAGTCAGACAAATAAAATATGCCCACATGGGGAAGGAAGAAGTGAAACTGTCTGTTTGCTGATTCTATGATCATATCTGTAGAAAATCCTAAAGTTCTCCAAAACCTACTCAGCAAAGTTTCAGTCTGCAAAATGAGTACCACTTTTTTTTATTCTAACAACACTGTGAGAGAAATGAAGGAATCAGTCCCATTCACAATAGCATACAAAAATACAATTTAACAAAGAAAGTGAAAAGTCTGTGTACTGAAAACTATAAAACATTCATGGAAGAAATACTTGAGACAAATTAATGGAAAAGTATCCTATGTGTATGGATTGAAGAATTAATCCAGTTTAAATTTCCATACTACCCAATGTAATCTACAAATCGGCAAATCTGCAATCCTTACCAAAATGCCAATGTCATTTTTCACATGAGTAGAAACAAAATCCTAAAATGTGTTTGAGACAATAAAACACCCTAGTTAACCAAAGAAATCTAGAATTAAAAAAAAAAAGACTAAACCTGGAGGCATTACACTATTGACTTCAAAATCCATTACAAAGCTGTAGTAATCAAGACAGCATGGTAGTAGCATAAAAACAGTCACATTGACTAATGGAACAGGATAAAGGGCCAGGAAATTTAGTACCCTATTTCTCCTAAAATAAGACCTGCCAGAAAACAAGCTCTAGGATGATTTTAGGAGAGGCATCCCAAGAAAATGAGTTAAATTTCTCCATTAACAATTAATACTATAGCAAGTTTGAGACCAGCCTGGGCTGCAAAGTGAGCCCAAGGCCAGCCTGAGCTGCATAGCGAGACCCTGTCTCAAAAAGACAAAAAGACAAAAAAAAAAATTAATACTATAATGCTGGCTTTAAGAATTCTAACCCTAGCCTATATAAAATAGAGATAATAAACAAAATGACCTAAAGAGAATGGAAATAAAGGGATGGAAAGGAACACCAGACAATTCTTATAAGGTAGATATAGCAACAACAATACCAAAAGAAATAGAATTCCAGGTGAAAAGCATCGAGCAAGACAAAAAAGGGTATTTGAGTATTTAGAAAAAGTAAAATCCACCAAGAATATACGACAGTCATAAAAAGTACATGAACCTAACAATGTTTTAAATGTATCTTATAAACCCTAACAGAACTATAACGAAAAAATACACACAGTAGGAGATAGAATGCACCTTATAGAAAGTGATAGATCAAATATATCAGAATAGAAAAAAGGGTAAATGACATCTAAATAGTAGAGTTAACAGACAAAATCTAATGTGTTTGCAGTCAAAAAATAGCAAAAGGAAGATGACTAACAAATTCTGAAACTTCTCTGACTTATGTGTACCAAAGTTGGAAATTAACCATAAAAACAATAGCTCCTCCAAAAGCCATCTATTTAAAATATTTAAATCACTCTTCTAAATAACTCAGAGTTGAAATAACAACTACTTAGAAATGAATGAGCACTGTATCTTACATATATGAGATGACAAATGAACACCGAAAAAATTCAGAGCCTAAAATTCATTTATTCTTTGAGAAACGATATTGGCAGGGGTGTAATCCCATATACACTGAGACTTAAGAAGGATCATTATTTCAAGCCCAATCTGGGCAGCTTAGCAAGACCTTGTCCAAAAAAGAAAAGAAAAAAAACTGGGATGTAGCTCAAGGTTCCCTGGGTTTGATCCCGAGTACTCTATCTTTTTTTTTTCTTTATTTTTTCTTTTTTTTTTTTGGCACCAGGGATTGAACTCACAACCTTGCGCCTGCCAGGCAGGTGATTAAGCCACTGAGCCAAACTCCCGGCCCTAGTTTTTTGAGACAGGGTCGCACTATGTAGTTCAGGCCAGCCTTGCGCTCACGTTGTAGCCCAAGCCGGCCTTAAACTCACAATGTTCCACCCACCTCAGCCTCCTGAGTGGTGGGATTACCCAGTACTGTATCTTATATCTATATAATCTTTATGATGAGAAAAATATGATGAATGTTTAACTTTTTAAAATTTATTATAGTAAAGGGTATGTTGCCATTAATCCTCCTCAAAATATTCCCTCTCACTTCAAACACACTTATCCATCATTCTTACCACTTTCTGAGGTAGTTCCAGATGTCCTCTTTCAGGAATATCACTAGTTGTGCTGTAGTGGCTGCCTCAATGTCCTGAGTTGATGGACAGTGTTTACCCTTCATAGTCATTTCAACTTTGGGGAAGACCCAGTAGTCACATGGTGCCAAACTCAGTGAATAAAGTAGATGAGGACACGCTTTTTTTTTTTTACAAGCCTGTCTTTCTGTTGGGTGACACTGGGCAGGAATAATCACCATGGTTTTTATCATACCTCATAAAGACTCTTGAAAGAGCACTTCCAGAACTGCTTCAGAAAGTGGTGCCAACAGTGGAACAAGTGTAGTCAAAGATAGCGGGATTAATGGCAATGAGTCTTTTACTGCAACAATTTTCTTTAAAATTTAAACATTCATAGTATATACCCCCACATAAATGTAAAATAAGCTATAGATGGCATAAGAATAACAAAATAGCCCCAAAAGAATGAAAAAGTTCATTCATTAAAAACATAAGAAGTTAATAAAATATAAAACGAAAGCATAAATTCTATCAGTAAATAATCCTGCAGCTGATTCTTTGAAAAGACCGATAAATAAATAAACTTTTATCCAAAACCAACTTTAAAAGACACAAAAATATTGGGTTTACCAAAGTCAACATGATTATGGATGTGAAAATGACTTTTATAATCTGTTGTGGTCAGGAGTCACAAGGAGAACAATTATATACAGGGCACAGAATTTATATTATTTTATGATGGTCACCCAGAGTTAAATACAAAGACGTGCAGGTAAATCTGTCCATAACACTAAAGACCCCAAATATTCAGCCAAGGACCTGGCTCCTACAGCAATGTCCTGCATGAGTCCAATTAAAGACCTAGAGCCCATGACAGTGCCTCCCACGAGTCCATCTGGAGGTCTAGAGCCCATGACAAGGACTCAGTCTGTTTTACGGATCTGCACTGGGAAAGCCCAAAGGTCAGTGGTGAAAGTTAGAAAGTCTATGCCAGTGAGGCGAAGGATCTGTGCCAATGGGTTGAAGGTTCTACACTAGAGCCAAGAAGTCTTGGCTCCCCTGAAAAGTACCACAGTCATCCTCAGCAACAATGAGGTCCCAAGCTCTTCTAACAATGAGAACAGTTGAGCACATGTCACAAAGCCAGCGTGACAAGCTTCTCCTGGAGACTGAACAGCACACATCTTCCCCTCCAGAGCCAGCAAGCAATGCTCAATGTAAGGACCAGAGCTCCCCCAAAGTGAACCGCAGCCGCTCTGAGCAACAAGGTCCCAAGCTCCTCCAATGATAATGGCCAAATTCATTTCAGGGAAGCCAGCATGACAAGCTCCTCCAGAAGAACCAACAGCTTGAAACAGCAACACTTAACCCATAATGCCTCACTCTTCTTCTCCACATCTCTACTTATGCTGGCAACTTTCCTCAGGTGGGCCATCTATGCTCAGCACCAAGCTGATTTAATTTGGCTGGTGTTCAGTTGACCAGTTTTTCATCCATAACAGAATCCTAAGAGAACTTCATGTCTCTCTTTTTGTGGCATCTTGGAGGTGTTCACCTCAAGATGAGGCCGAACAGCTTTCCAGCCACTGGCCACCAGATATTCATTGAAGGAGAAAATTAACACAAACCTTGTACCTTTTATGAGAAGCATATGGCCACAGAAGTTGCTGGCTGTCTGGCTAAAAGATGAAGCGTTACGTGATCTGAATCCTTGTGGGAACAACAAACAAGGTTTCCCTGTGACGTGTGGTTGTGTGCACCTGCACCTTTCTGTTACAGACCAAGGAGAACTGGAGAAAAGCAGGTACCAATCTTCTCAGGGCCATTGTGGGTCTGAATGTTCTCTCTGGTTACTGTAAAAAACAAGGAGAAGGATGCTCCTGAACTGACTGATGCTTCTATGTCTCAATACCTGGACCCCCAAAACACTAGCAGGATCCAGAAACTTCTCAATCTTTCTAAAGAACATGGTATCCACCAGTATGTTGTGAGAAAGCCTGTGTTTGTTAGGTTTCTATCGCTGTGACAAAATACCTGAGAAAATCAATTTATAAAGAAGAAAGATTTATTTTGGCTAATGGTTTTAAAGGTTTCAGTCCATGAGTGCTTGGCTCTATTGCTTCATAGCAACAGCATATAGAGGAACAGAATTGCTGGGTGTGGTTGTGCCTGCCGGTAATCCCAGCAATCAAGAGGCTGAAGCAAGAAGATTGCTGAGAGTTCAAAGTCAGCCTGCACTATAATGAGTTCAAGGCCAACTACATAGTGAGACCCCATCTCAAAAACAAAAGAGCCAGATGTGATGACACACTCCTGTAATCCCAGCATTCGGGAGGCTGAGGCAGGAGGATCGCTGCAAGTTTGAGGCCAGCCTGAACAGCATAATGAAACCCTGGCTCAAAAAGACAAACAATAAATAAAACTTAAAGATAAAATAAAGAGCAGAATAAAGGGTAGATAATAAAAATCAGGGAGATCTGTTTCAAATGGGAGAGGGAACAAGAGATAGGGAGTGGAGGGAAAAGGGTTTTAAAAAGAGAACCAAAGAGAAACATGGAAATAGAGTTTTCTCAATTGGGAAGAGGACCAGAGTTGGAGGGAGCAGGGAGGGACTGGAGGCGAAGGGGACAAAAAAGTATTAGATGTGTTATATACATTGACAAACTCCCTACAATAAATGCAATTGTTATGTCCTGTAAACATCTACTGTACTAGAAAAATTAAAAATAAAAATCACATGTGGCCGGGCGTGGTGGCGCATGCCTTTAATCTCAGCACTCAGGAGGCTGAGGTAGGCGGAGCGTTGCGAGTTTGAGGCCGGTTTGGGCTACAACGCAAGTGCAAGGCCGGCCTGAGCTACATAGTGCGACCCTGCCTCAAAAACCTAGGGCTGGGAGTTTGGCTCAGTGGCTTAAGTGCCTGTCTGGCAGGTGCGAGGTTGTGAGTTTGATCACCGGTGCCGAAAAAAAAAAAAAAATCACATGTGGGGGTGGAGAAAATGAGCCCTGCTGAAGAGAAGACCAAGAAAGCCATGCTCAAGTGATGCTCACTGTCTGGAAGAGACATAAATTTATGCTACTCCTCGATCCCCTAATACCGTCTCAGTCAGCATGCAATCTGGGAAAGAAACAGGAACCTCCTCAGGTATTTCAAACAAGAGGAATTGAACACCAGGAGTGACTACCTGGTACCTCCTTCCCTGTGGTTCCAGTCACCAAAGGCAACCTACAGGGTGAAATTTTTACATGGAAAATTCCATAAATGAGTAATTCACAAGTTTTAAATAACTTTTATTTCAGCAAAAAAATTTTTTTAGAAATTTTAAAGTGTAGCCATTTACTTCAGTTTTACTCAGGAAAAACAAGCTTCAATAAGATGTTGGTTGGAAGCATTGTAAAATTGAAAATGCTCTAAATAAATAAATAGCATTACCTATAATAGAAATTGAAAAGCTAATCAAAACTTTAACCTTCAAAAAGGACTACTGGGCATTGTGGCTCACATCTGTAATCCCAGCACGCTGGAGGCTGAGGCAGAAGGAACACTGCAAACTCAAGGCCAGCCTGGGCTACACAGTGAGAACCTGTCTCAAAACAACCAACCGAAATAAGGCCCAAGATCCAATATTTTTATTTGTGAGGTCTACTAAACCACCAAAGAATCAGTCATTCATATGTTTTGTGAATTTGTCATGAACAGAAAGTGACGGGAAAATTCCCTGCTCATCCCAGAAGATAAACACAAAGCTAATACCGAAAGAAAAAGAGAAAAAACAAAAAGTTATAAAATGAAAATGTGTAGACAAAACTGTCATTGTTTGAAGACAACAGGCTAGTACAAGTAGAAGATCCAAGCAACTCAAGGAAAATCTATGTAACAATAAATTGGATGGTAAGGGAGGAGAAAAAGGGTGGGTCTCTTGTACTTGTAGTAACTAAGTAGTCGAGGTAACAGACAGGCTATTAACATTTTTCTAGTCAACACTATATTACAAGTTTTATTCAGTGTAATAAGAAAAATAACTGAAAGAATAAGAGTCTGAGCAGAAGTCAAAAAAAAAAAAAAAAAGAAGTCAGAAATCGGTTGCCTGTATAAAATGGACAAATAAACTACAGATAAGTTGTTGAAACTAAGAAGAAACTTCATCCTGTTTTGTAAACCTGTAATGTTACTGTTGTGCATTTACTCTAGTTGTTTGTTTGTCTGTTTTGTTTTGTTTTTTGTCTTTGTTATATATGTCTTTTCTTTTTTCTGCTTAAATAAAAAAAAAGCGACTTCAGCAAATCTGTACATAATATCGATTCTTCTACATTGTAGCAAGTTGCTGTAACTTTAAGCTGTGCCCTTGTTTTATTTTGAGATGGGGTCTTGATATGTTACCAAGGCTGACTACAAGTTCCTGGACTCAATCAGTCCTCCTGCCTCAGCCTCCTGAGTAGCTGGGACTAAGGGCACACACCATTGGGTCCAGCAAACTGTACCATTTTAAATATACAACGATAAAGAAAATACGAAGAAATAATGCAACAAAGGTGTCTGTGGGAAAATTATAAAATCTTATCGAAGACACCAAATAAAGCCTAAATAAATAGATAGATGGACCATGTTCACAGCCAGAAGATTTTATCATAAATATGTTAAGATTCCCCAAGTTAATGTATGTTCCAATGCAATTGCAGTAGCACTCTCAACAGGATTATTCATAGGACTTCACAGGCTGATTCTAATGTGTCTATGAATAAAAAAAGAAAATGAATAATGAAGACAAATGTTGAAGAACAACAAACCAGAACCCCCACTCCATGACGGGGCAAGACCTACTGTAAACTACAGTAATTATGACAGTGTGGCATGTCGGTATCAAGACGGGCTAATAAACCTACAGGAGAGAATGAAAAGTTTAACACAAGACCTACATATCTGTAGAAACATAATTGGTGTCAGGAGAAATATTTCAAACTAGTAGATAGAGTACTATTTAATAAACAAGAAAAAATTGTTTATCTTTACAGAAAAAAATACAAGCATACTTCTATCTCAGACCAAAACAAATTCCAAGTTAATTATTGTGAGAAACAAAACTTTAGAAGCTGTGAAAGAACATAGTGGAGAGTCAGGGAGTTAGCTCAGCGGCACAAGCGCCCACCTGGCAAGCGCCAGGTCATGAGTTCGATCCCTGGTACCAAAAAAAAAAAAAAAAAGAACATAGTGGAGATTAACTTAATGTCCTAGAATAAGAGAGGGTTTTTTTAATGAGATGCTAAAAGCACATATTATAAAGTAAAAAATTATACATTTGACCACATTAAAATTTAAAACTCAAATTCAACAAAATATGCAGTCAGTAAAGCTAGAGACAGTCACTCCCTGGAAACAGATACTTGTAATGCACATAACTAACAAAGGGGTAACAAGAAAACACACAGCCCAGCCCTGCACCTTCCAATCCGATACCCACAATGAGACTGCGTGCTTATTGCAGTGTTAATCCTAAGAGCGGAAAAAAATTGGAAAAACCTAAATGTCTCTTAACAAGAGGGTGAATGATTCTAGTAACGTATTCATAGAGCATACTCCTGTGTTCCAATTAAAATGAAAACTAGCGCAAGGCTGCAGACAGGATTCAATATATGACTGTTGTTTCAAAGTAAAACTGCACATTTTCAAATTTAGTGAACATCTCTGAGCATTCGGAGGGTGACAAATACCAAATTCACTTCAGTCATTCTTTTCGAGGAAGGATGCTGAGGGGGCTTCAACACAGGTGAAGCCAGCTGCATGGGTGCGGGGGTCTCTTGCTTCTCTGCGCCAGGTGTGCCACGGGGGAGGCCTGGCAGGACATCATGCTGGCCTGCATGCCAGGCAAGAAGTGTGCTCCGGAGTCCGAGCCCAGCAACAGCACAGAAGGGGAGACGCCCTGCGGCAGCAGCTTTGCTGTCTTCTACTTCATCAGCTTCTACATGCTCTGTGCCTTCCTGGTAAGTGGCGGGGGGGTGCAGTGGTGCAGGGCAGGAGTGGGCAGTTTCGGGGCAGCCCAAGCCCCTGGTCTCTGTAGCTTAGAGTCAGGCCACCTCACCAGTAGCAGGTGTGTCCAGCCGCCCTCAGCCAGAGTAAGCACAGTCAGCCTCTGTCCTGCCCCTTCTCGGCTCTTGTCAGGGTGGTGTGTCCCCAAGGACAAAGGGGATGTGTGGATGCCTACTTGGAACTTACAGAGCTTTGGTCCCTCACAGAGGTGAGGGAGAAGTGACAGGTAAAGCCAACCCCGACCTTCACAGCCCTCCCCAGTCAAGGGAAGCCGTGTAGCCGATAAGTGGAGTTCAGGGAAGCAGTGTCAAGTTCATGCCCAAGAGACCCAAGTTTTAGGGGCTGTGTTCTAAATACCAACAGGTTGCTAGTACCTGGAAATACTGTCCTCTGCTGTGCCTAGACACTGGCCGGCAAGGTGGGCTCGAGCGACAAGGGCATAGAAAGTCTTCATTGTACAAACTGTTCCCTGCAGATCATCAACCTCTTTGTAGCTGTCATCATGGACAACTTTGACTACCTGACAAGAGACTGGTCAATCCTTGGTCCCCACCATCTAGATGAATTTAAAAGAATCTGGGCAGAATATGACCCTGAAGCCAAGTAAGTCCTACAGGGAACTCTGATTCTGCAAGCTGAGAGGGAAGGGGAATGACCATGCCTGCAGAAGAGGTCCAGGATAGGTCGACATGGGGAGAGGGGTCGGAAACACTGAACCGTGTGCACCAGACTCTGGGGTGAAGGGAGAAGGCCAGCAAGAGGAGGCCAGGGGCCTTTGCCTAAGCAGCAGCAACATGTCAGTTAAGTGGAAGCACAGGAGATCCTAGTGTCGGGAACAAATAATAAGAAAGTACAAAAGGCTATTAGGGCCAGGAAAACTTCAGCTCCACTCCAGGACTCAGGTCTGAGGATACCCTCATGTATCGATCACCTCTGACTGACCCTGCGTGCCTTTTGCTCAGATGGTAAGTTGATCAAAGCAGCGAGCACAGGTTGAGGATTTAATCGCACTACTAAAATACCTTCCAAGCACTCGGGAAGTTAGGGTAGGAAGAGCGTTGTGAGTTCGAGGCCGGTTTGGGCTACAACATGAGCACAAGGCTGGCCTGAGCTACATAGTGCGACCCTGCCCAAAAAACCAGGGCCGGGAGTTGCTTAGTGGCTTAAGCGCCTGCCTGGCAGGTTTGAGGTTGTGAGTTCTATCCCTGGTGCCACAAAAAATAAAATAAAATAAAAAATAAAATACAATACCTTCCAACTTGAGCACAGCATCGACAGAAAATCATTCATTAGAAGTTCAGAGCATGTGCATGTGTGTGTGTGAGTGTCTGGCTTTTGAAGTTTTGCTGCACAATGCAGCAGTCTGCACCAATTCAACCAGCAGGGCTGGACCATGTTGAGTCCCCTCTATAGGCCGCCCTACCTCCCAGACCCCTGGGTCCCCACTGCTGGCAGGGACAGTTGAGCTCTGACTGCCCTTCCCTGCCTCTTCTTCCCCCTCCAGGGGTCGTATCAAACACCTGGATGTAGTCACCCTCCTCCGACGGATTCAGCCTCCTCTGGGTTTTGGGAAGCTGTGTCCTCATCGCGTGGCCTGCAAGGTAAGAGATGACCTGGGTTCACGGGACGAAGAGAAAATACAGGAGGCAGAATGCATCTTTGTCTTGTGACCTTGGTCAGGCCTAGGATCCCTTCAGGGAATAAAGAAAACATTTTATGCACCTACAGAAATGATCCTGTGCCAAATTACATTGTAAGGATCCTTCTGGATCTGAGTTCTCAGACTCTGTAAGGAAACAACAGACTGAATGTCCTCTGTACCTGTGAGCCACGAGCCCTGTCTGAATAAAGGATTTTTCAGTCCATCAGGGTGCACCATCTCAGCAGCCTTCCTAGCCTGGGGTGGATGGTCTGGAGCCGGGGCTAATAGAGAAGCCACTAGTTGGTTTCAGGTGTCACCAAAGGCTTTTGTAAATCAATAAGCACTCATAAATGTTACCAAGGAGAGGATGTGACTTTCATCAGATTCCTTAATAAGTCTATGACCCTAAATAGGTTAAGGTTCTGTTAGACACAACCCCTGTGTGACCCTGAGGGTGGCCCCTGACTTATGAGCCCGGCACCCCTCAAGCCTCTCTGTACTCAACCCTGCCAACAGTTATTGAAGAGTGTCGCTCCCATACTCTCTTCCAGGCCCTGTGTCACCCCCTTTCCCACCATTCTGAACTCCCTGCTGAAATAGTAGTAGTGAGCTGGAGGGAGTGAAGCCAGAGAGCTGTTTAAAGGAAGAAAAGATTCATCTCTCTGTGCAATCCATTCACGGAAAATGAAAATTTGAGGGACGATAGAACCCTTTGTTTATGCTCTGTTTTATGCTGTTTTTCCTCATTTTTAGCTCCACTTTATTCCCTCCCCCCAAAAAAAAATCTTTTTTAGGAGACTATTCCAAGGGTACAGAAAATAGGAGGGAAAATAGTCAGCTTTCCATTTCTGTGACAAAATATCCAAGAGAATTCACTCTCAAGGAAGAAAGATTTATTTCAACTCATGGTTTCAGAGTTTTCAGTCAATGGTCTCTTGGCCCCATGGATTTGGGGCTGTGGCAACCCAGCACACCGTGTAGGAATGGGTGGCAGAGGAGGCCCATTCACTTCATGGTAGCTAGGAAGCAAAGAGAACAACAGGAAGGGGCTGGATTTCCACTTTCCCCTTCAAGGGTCATGCCCAGTGACCTTCCTCTCATGACGCCCCACTGCCAAAAGCTTCTGCCACCTCCCAGTAGTGCCACCATCTGGAGACCAAGCATTTGGGGGACCTTTCACATCCAAACCATAGCCAGCTTAAATCAAATGCAAGCTAAAAGCACAATAGGAAATGAAGTGGGGGAGGAGTGTGATCCAGAGGGCAAACCTCCAGCCAGGCCAGGAGGACTGAGGACTAGGCTGTAAGTTTGCCAGATCACACTGTCCATGAGACTCACCAGATCCTGTGACTCAGGAGAAGTACAACCTTTCTTGTCATAAAGACTAGAAAGGACCCATGTGACCTGAGCCATGACATGCTTGACCACATCCTTAAAGCAGACTCCATAAGGAGCATCATGCTACCCTTTCACTTGGTGACCTCAGTGTGTACCGATGGCTTCCACCAGGGCCCAGGGCCATGGAAGCACATTATGAGAGCAGGACGGAAGAGAAGCCTCTAATCTGGCTTGATCCAGTGGTACATTTTTCAGTATGCAGAAATGCGTGCTGAACCTCCTGCAAGCAAACCTCCTGTTGCTTCCCTCCTCTGGACTCTGGCTGGATTTCATATGGCAGGTGGCACCCAGCAAATGCCTGGTGTGCAGTTTTTGCTGCCAGTAGAGAGCACATCTAAGGAGGACAAATTCCATCTCTTCCCCCGTGCGGAAGCAAAGCCCAGATTTTCCTGTGGTTTTAAATACATCACAGTGACTCATGCCTGACTCCCAAAGCACCCATACAGGTTTCCAGGTGCCCTCCCAGCGTCTTTCCTTGGCAGTTCTGTAGCACCATCTGCCCTAACTACTGGCTTTGCCTTCCTCCCTCTCCAGCGCCTCGTCTCCATGAACATGCCTCTGAACAGCGATGGGACAGTCATGTTCAATGCCACCCTGTTTGCCCTGGTCAGGACAGCCTTGAGGATCAAAACGGAAGGTAAGAGCCATCCGTGGACCCCTGGGACAGTCAGTCAGAAGTTCTAGCAGACCAGGCAGAGAACTCAGTAGCCTGCGAATTGCCCCTGGGACCAGCCCATTGGGCGCAGCGTCCGAGCAGCAAGATGTGCTAACCTGTTCTCTCGGCCTGCTTATGTTTTCTTTCCATCTGAAATGGCTTCCTTGCCTCTCACTCGCTTATTTTGAACTTTTCCTTTCTATAAAACCCTAGAAATTTTTCTGAGTGATATCTTGAAGTCTTAGGGTATAGTTACAAATACAAAAGGGACTGACTCTTAAGCTTCTAGAACTAAGCCCCCAACTCCAGGGATTTTTAGTGGCTATGCGGTAGAGAGGGTGACTCTCAAATGCTCAGCTCCAATTTAAAACCAAAGAAGCTGTGTTAGGAAAGGGACACTGTGACCAGTGGAGACAGGGTAGAGGTCCTCATGTGAGGTTGTGCAGGCCGCACCCGCCACCAGATGCCTGGCCCTCCAGCACTGCACTACTCAGCCTGCTGCCAGTGGAGGGGCCCCTTCTGTTTTGCACAAAGGCACCTGTGGGTGGTCACCTGCTGTCCTCGTGTCCCAAGTCACTCTGAAAAAGGCTGTATAGAATGTACCTGAGAAGACACCACTACTCCTTGCCCATTACAGTATTTCTTAGATGGTGGTCAAGGGACCACCAGCCTCACAATCCACTGCCAGGGCTTGCTCGAAAGACAGTCCTGAGCCCAACCCTAGGAATCTGAACGTCTGAGGGTGTGGCCCAGGAATCTGCACTTTGAGGCAGCTGCACTGATGACACATGTGAAGCAGAGTAACTGGAAAAACAGACCAGATAAGCAATGTGTTGTTCTCTTTCCCCTTCTTACACTTCAGCCTCAGAGCCCAGGCTTCCAGCCGTGTTTGCCACTTAGTGCCAGGAGGGGCGGGGAGATGGGAGGTTTGCACACACAGCCAGCTCTCACTGATAACACATGTCCAAGGCCTTTATTCTCTCTCACTGCAGTTTCTTCATTTGTAAAATAAAGGTAATGACATTTGGGAATTTAGTTCAGTGAATAACCCAGGGAGGGGCCATCTTTCAGTGAAATCCTTCCAGAGAATAGCAGCACTATCTGAAGAGAAACAAGACCCAGGCCAGCAAGGTATATGTTCCGATAACAAGCTAATCTTAAAAAATAAAAAATAAAATAAAATAGGTCAAGTTGTGCTGTTAAACTAAACAGATAGAAAAGGCTAAGAAAAAATAGCATCAGATGCCAAGGCAACCAAAATGGGTGTGAATTGGCCTATTTCTGACGACCAAAAGAATTAGATACATATTTAACCCATGTGCGTTGACATTATATAGAAGAAAATTGGAAGGAACTTTGTTAATATGCTGACACTGAACATCACTGACTAGCAGAATCAGCAGTGATTTAGACCTTCTTCCTCCAGTTTTGTTACTTTCCAAATTTTCTACCATGAATATTATTTTATTTGTGTTTAAGGGAGAGGACTTTCTTTGCCAAGGAGAGAAGACGTAACAACTGCTGGAAGGAATATGCTGTAGTACTTACAGCTTGATGTAAATTAAGGGTGTAAGTTTTGATGCCATAGGAACAAAATTGCACAGAAGCCAAGAGTCAGTAATGAAGAAGACACACTGTCCAACAAACCAAGTTCAAATGCAATAATGCTGATAG
>RJWM01004467.1:29915-101458 GCA_004363535.1 Dasyprocta punctata | reverse complement strand
AAAAAAAAAAAAAAAAAAAAAAAAAAAAAAAAAAAAAAAAAAAAAAAAAAAAAAAAAAAAGAACAGATGATCAATAAGTATATCAAAATATATTCAATATATTTAGCCATTAGGAAAATGCAGATCAAAACTACACTGAGATTTCATCTCACCCCAGTTAAAATGACTATTATCAAGAATTATGAAAAACAATACTGGAGAGGGTGCAGGGAAAAAGGAACTGTCCTATACTGCTGGTGGGAATCTAAACTATTATAATCACTATGGTAATAAGTATGTAGAGTCCTTAAAAAATAAATATAACATTTCATCCTGTCATACCAGTCCTTAGTATATTCCTGAAAGAATTAAAAACAGCGTACTAAAATGATACACACTTACAGATGTTTACAGTGACACAATCCACAATAGGTAAGCCACAGAAGCGTCCTAGATGCCCATTAACAGATGAATGGATAAAGAAAATGTGATATATCTACATGTAGATAGATATAGATATAGATATGATTTATACATTGTGTCAACTTGAGAAGTCTAGATGCCTAACTAAGTGACTCAGGAGCTGTACATCTTCGAATGTAGAGGACAAGCCATTACCGTTCTAGGATATTGTTCATTGTGTCAATTTGAGAAGGTCAGAACTTTAAATGATTCAGGAGGGGGCCAGGGCTCCTAGTTTGTAACATCCTCCCTGTGTAAGAGGAGGGCACACAGATTGTGTGAGTGCTACACCCACCTCAGGGGAGTGGTCTGCATAAAATAAAAGGCAAATGACGAGGGACTGATTGCTGGTTCTTTGAAGGAGCTCCAGTCTTTGCCTTCAGTTTGGATGTCATCTCCTGGCTTCTGGCACAGACTGTTCGGCTTCTGCCTGGGACTCTTCGACCTTCTCATAGACTCTTCATCCTCCCATTGTAGATTCTTCAGTGTTCCATTGTAGACCCATCAGCCACCTGATGCAAACTTGCATGGGACACTGCAGTAAGATCCAACCCTTGAGCTGAACCCTTCAACCTCCAGTGTGCAGACACCCTCTGCACGCTCCCTCATCCAACTTTGTGGCTGACCATTTTAAGCCAATCTTGTAATTTCTTATACATTTGTGTATCTTGCATTATATCTGTTTCTATATTAAACCTTGACTGATACAGATATAGATAGATATAGATATAAATATAGATGTAGGTTAATGGATGAATAGATAGATAGATAGATAGATAGATAGATAGATAGATAGAATCCAGTCATTAAAAAAGAACAAAATCACATCATGTAGAAAAATGGATAGAATTAGAAACCATCATGTTAAGTGACATAGCCTGTAGAGGTCAGCCTACAAGTTTGTACCTGATCAAAGGGCAACAAAGATGAAACACAAAGAGACCCAGAATAGATTAAAACATGAAGAGACAGGGACCTCTTGTCCCCCTTTAATGAACAGCCCCAAGTAACTGAAGGATCTTGGCTTTATTCACTCAGACATGGGTACAAGCAGTTAGTGTTGCATGGGATTCATCTGTCTGTCACCATCTATAGTATTTGTCCAGGTAAACAACAGAATTTCAACTGTTTCTCCTTATCTCTAGTATGTCAGTGCATTTGCATGCTGCCATTCTCCTTAGTGTTTATGGAGGAGGCCAAGTAAGTCTTAAATCTTCCTATCTGGTCTCCCACAATAGCTAGACTCAGATAATTAAATACAGTATCACTTTGTCTTTTATATAAGCAATCTAGAAGGAGGGAAAGGAGGGAGGAATGAAGAAAGGAAGGAATTACCTAGCTAAAGTCTATAATTCTTTCTTTTTTTATTTAAGTGAAAAAAGATACAAAAAAGAAAGACAAAAAGCAAAAAAGACAAACAAATGACAACAGCAAATCCAAAACAGTAACATTATAGGTTTACAAAACAAGATGATTGGAACTTGACAATGGTTGCAATATTTAATATAGTTACCTTCAACATGGTTGTTTACATTAACAGATATAGACATGTAAAACTGATCTAATCATATGAGTATTAACCATTCTTTCTCAATAACTAATACATTCAACAGTACAGTCATTTTAGCTATCTTACATATACATATATACAGATTTATGTCTTTTTCCTTTTCCCTCTTCTTTTAACAACTGTATTTCTGTCTTCCTTCCAGTTAAGTCATACCACATAAGTGAATTCTAGTCTATGAAGAGTAGAAATATTGCATACCCTGTGTAGTTCTGATCCATAAAATACTCTTCTCTGCTCTTTTTCTCTAGTAGAGGGAAATCCCTGGGACAGGGCAGGGGAGGAGGCATTGGAATGTCCAGGTAGTCAAGTTGGCAAGGTCTCCATCAACCAGGATTTCTGAACGACTGTGTGGAAGAAAGCTACTACTCTTATTTTCCTGCCCAACATGATATAGTAGAAAGAAATAAACATGTATTATACTTGAGCCACGTATACGTTGAGGGTCTCTATGTTTGGCTTATCCTGAGGAAGATTATTTCTAAAGTCTTTAATAAGCAAGTCTTACTGGATAACTTTTTTCAAGTTTTAGGCTTGTGTTATGCTTTAGATGTAAAATGTCCCCCAAAAGTGACTTGTTTTTCTGCCATGCCATTTCTGTCAAGGACCTAGTCAACCATGGACTGACTCCTCTCGGAGTATGAGCCTAGTAAGCCTTTGTGCTGTTGGAGTCAGACTTTATGCTCCAGCATTGTGAAAACTAACATAGCATGACTGTTTTCTGTGACTCTGCCTACATATGGAAGGGAATATTTTGTTCAACTCCATGAGATTGCCTGCTTCCTGAAACAGAAACAAAGCAGTTATGTATCATATTTACCCTGCCACTGAGTCAAGAAAAGGCTTGAAAATGCCAATTAACTTTTGTAGCCCAAATAGAGAGCCGCTTTACTTTTTCTCTTTAATTCACCATTAGCATCTTCTCTAAGTTCTTACATAAAACAGTTTGACTAATAGACTTCAGTGCTGTGAAAAGTGGGCAATAGTGGAACATTTCATTCAGAAATACAGTGGTTTCCTGAAAACCCCAACCTCAGAATTTTGTGGTTTGGAAACCAGAGACAAGAGTTGTTTTGCAAGAATGTTTTATTTTTAAAACAAAATGAAATACTAAGTTGTTTGGTGAGTATCCCACTACCCAAGCCTCTTGCTTAGTAAAAACAGTGCCAAGGAATTCCAGTGGTCTTGTGCACATACAGCTTGGCAAGTTCTTTATACTTAAAGGTTCACAAGGCTTTTTGAAAACAGATCAAACTGCCCAAATTATAACCTTCGAGAACCAGTTCATGTTTAGCTTAATTCCATCCTAAGGACAGAAGGGAAGCTCTTCAAAATTAATAATGAATTGTGAGTATAAATCTGACAAAGTACTTATGACATTAGCATTAATATCAAGTGAATATATTGATTAATTTTATTATAATAAATATCATAGAAATTAGAAATAATTTAGATCATCATTTAAGACCATGACTGAAACAGATCAAAGTGCTGAAAGTGTAAATCTTTGATGAACACAGTGTTTATTGTGAGGCCACTAAGATGATAGCATGTATAGTGCCACTGATTTCCATGTGACTCCATCTGGCAATGGGACAGCTCCATTGTTTACAGTTCAGAGTTTTCTGATCATGTGGTTGAATACATTCCTTAGCTTCCTCTGACAGAATAATTCCAGTGTGTCATTTCATAAGAATATTGAACTAGACCCTAACTTGGCTGTTCACTGAGTACTACAAATACCCAAGGGGTTGTTTTGATGGGAATATGGCCCCAACTGCTCTGAAATATTCATGCTTAACCTCTACAATTCAACCCAAGAACTATCTAGCCCAGATTTTGTATTTGGTCTACTATGCTGGACTAACGAACTATGAGTATACTTCTATAAAGAAACATGGAATTAACCGAGGCTCAGGACTGACTTCAAGATAAGGATCATTGCTAAAAGGCTATGGTGCTCGTGCCTTGAGGCCACCATGCCTCCCTGACTGTGGGGATTTCCAAGGTCCACAGCAAGCCCTTTATATATTATCTCAAATAATAAACATACAGAAACACACAGAGTCCTCTGAAATGCCTGAGAATTAGTGAGTCTCCATTCATAAACTTCAGCTGTCTTGAAAACACAGACTACACCTTCCTCCACTAGAAGACTCATTAGAGGTTTAAACAGAGTTGAACCATAGAATCTAGTTTCTTCATGAGATATTTTAAATTAAGTACAGTTTCAGCATTTTATTATAAAATAATAAACACAAAAATTTATTTTAAAACTAGAAACTACGAGTAAGCAAAGAGATGAATTCATAATTCTGCCGACCATACATAACCATGATTAAACCTTTGATGTATGTCTTTCTAGCTTTGCACCATTCAGTATGGTAGTTGCTAGCCACACGAAGCTATTGACAAGTTGAAATATAGACTTACCCAAACAGAAATCTGCTCTAATGCAAAGATCTTCAAATCCTAAGCCACAGACAAGTAATTCCATGTCCTGTTAGGAATCAGGCTGCACAGCAGGAAGTGAGCAGTGGATGAGCAAGAAAAGCTTCATCCATATTTACAGCCACTCCCCAGCTGCTCTCATTACCCACTGAGTTCTACGTGCTACGGGAGACTGGCAGGGCTAGATTCTTATAGGAGCATGAGGCCCACTGTGGATTGATCTAGGTTGAGTGCTCATTGTGAGAATCTAATGCCTAATGATGTAAGACAGGACTGAGGCAATGATGCTAGTCCTGAGGAGCAGGTGCACAAACACATTAACGTAAGTAGATAGATTTGAATAGGCAGAGACCATAACATATCCATTGTTTGCAGACTCTTATCAAAACCAGGAGTGGCAAACGTGTGTCAGAAGTCATGGTGGTAAGTGAATTGATGTATTTCAGTTGTACAGCTTCATCTGGGGACAGACTTTAAGTAAGACTCCAACACTTACTTTGGTCTGCATGTGTCCTGCCTATTTAAACACTTCCATTCACAATTTCCTGCTCTGTGTACTATCTCAGTCACAGTTTTGGTAAGTCAAAAAGCTAACTCTAGACAAAATGAGTAAAAAACAAATGTCACTGAAGTGTTTACTTTGAGAAGAGGGAAAAGAATCAATGATGAGACAGCACAAGACTCTAAGACTATCAACGAAAAGAAAACTGCATTAAAAGACAGCACGAGGCTCTACTCAAACTATAGTTCATTGCAAAGCGATTCACATTGTGCATGCCCAGTTTGTATACTATGCTGCAACTGGCTAAACGATGAAGCCAGAAAAGCTTCTAAACTGCTTCACCACACTGTGGACCAAGCATCCTACATTAAAAGATGACCCTTTGGAGATTTTCAAGGAGAAAATTATGAACAAGAACAAAAGCAATTATTGAAGGCCACCATTTCATCAAATGTATCTACACAGAGCACATCATTCTTTAGTGGCTGACTGCACTGCTGAAGCTAAGAAGCCCTTTAGTATTGGTGAAGAACTGATCCTGCCTGCTGGACATTTGTTGTCCACACTTAGGAAAAGCTGCAGTTCAAAAAGTGTCTCCTATTCCTCTTCCAGCTAGCATCATACCTAGATGAATTGATGAAATGACAGAGGCACAATTGTTAGAGAAAATTAATGAGGCACCATGGCACACAATCCAGGGAACAAGTCTACCAATGCTGACAACAAAGCAGCAATGCTTGTTTTTGTGCAATATATTTTTCAGGAGGATTCTCTTGAGGATATATTATGGACACTTTTGTTGGCAACCACACCACAGCTGCAGCAACACTTAAGTCTTTGAAGGATTACATATGAGGGGAATGGAATTGGTCATTTTGTGTCACATATATATGCAGAATGGCTACCGTAACTAGACAATTTTCTAGTTTCACTACTCAGATCAAAGAGGTTGTTTTTGAATGTGAGTCTGCATACTATGTCATCCATAGAGAAATGCTGGATAGCCAAAAAGTTGTCACCTGAACTAAGTGTTCCACAGGATGTAGTTAAAACTATTAACCACATTGAAGTACATGCCTTTAACTCATGTCTGTTTGCACAGCTCTGTGAGATGGTTGTAGAGTACTCACATCTTCTGTTATACACACAAGTGGGATGACTCTTTAAGAGCAGATCACTGCCCAAAGTTTTTGAGTTACAAGAGTTGCTCTAGAGATTTCTTTCAGAAAAAGTCACTACTGACAGCACATTTCAGTGACACAGAATGGGTGACAAAACTTGTTTATTTGTATGACATATTCAACCTGCTCAATGATATAAATCTGTCAATTTATGGAAGAAAAATTGTGTTCAATTTGTCACATAAAGTGACTGCATTCAAAAGCCAAACTTGAATTATGGGCACGATGAGTGAATATTGGGTCTTTTGACGTGTTTCAAATACCAGCAGAGATTTATAAAGAGACTGAGCCAGGGCCTCCTTTCACCAACCTTAGCTTTCAAAAACGTTTGAACATTACTTCTCAATCACAAATGATCCTCAAACTGGAAAGAAATGGATCCACACCACATTTGTGACTAAGCCAGATGAACAGACTTTGTTCATGCTAGAAGACAATCACACCTGATGGTGACTTTAAAAATATATTCAAAGAGCCAGGGATTTAGCTCAGTGGCAGAAGCGCCTGCCTGGCAGGTGCCAGGTTGTGAGTTTGATCTCTGGTACCAAAAACGTGTGTGTGTGTGTGTGTGTGTGTATTTGAGACAACTTCAGATCTCCATGCATTCTGGATTAAAGTTAAAGCGGAACATCCTGAGAATATCCAGAAAAGCCTGACTCCATTTCCAACATTCTATCTTTGTGAAACAGTGTTTTCTGTAATGACAGCAACTAAAATGAGTCTACAGAATAGACTGGACATGAGCAGCACACATCACATATCACTGTCTCCCATCACCTCCAGATAGAACAATTTAATTGCAAGAGAAAAAACAAGCTCAGGGCTCCCACTGAGTCTGCATTATGGTGAACTATATAATGATTTCATCATATATTACTTTGAAATAATAATAGAAGTAAAGTGCAAAATAAATGTAATGCACTTGAGTTATCTGAAAACTGTCTCTGCACCCCTGACCCATGAGAAAATTTTCTTCCACCAAACTGGTCCTTGATACCAAAAAGATTGAGGACTACTGTTCTAAAGGCAAAATATTCATTGGATGCCAAAAACAGTACATAAATATATAAAATATCTCATTGGAAATTTTTATATTAATTATGTTAAAATGACAGTATGTTAGCTTTGCTGACTTTAATGAAATGCAAATAATTAAAATTTTAGTTTTTTACTTTTATAAATATGGCAACTAGAAATTTTTCAATGACAAATATGGCTTGCATTTGTGGATTATATTTCTGTAGAATAGTGATATTCTGGCACTTTTTTATACATGCAAGATAACTTTCCTTATGCACGTGGCCACATTATAGGTGTTACAGTATGTTTGCTTTTCTGTTATCTGATTTTTTAAGTTTAACAAGATATCATGAATATATTTCTATATCAGTAAATATTTGTTTTAGTACTATTTCAATAATATTCATTGCATAGTTTAATAATATATTGATAAATTTAACTTATTTAACCAATGCTTTAATGTTGAACTTTTAGGTCATTTCAATTGAATGTATTTCCAAAACAAATTTTTTAATCAAATCCAGAATGTTTCTTGCTTCATTATTCCTACTCTCTACATTTCTTTTCATGAGATGAGGTTTTCAGATTCAGTAATTTTATTTTTATATTATATGCAGTAAGTAAAAACTGTGAGAGAGAGTGTTTGGCTGTACATCTGAACACATTTCCAAGAAAGATTTAACTTCCTATAAAACTCATCTGCTTTGCATTTAAATCAGTCAATAGTCATTTAGATCTATAAACACCAGCCCTTTTATGAATTAACAAATATAATAAGCTGTTTAATCAGCCTCAGTTCTTGAATTTTTTCTAGATTTTGTGAGAACTACTTCTTGAGAGTTCATTTTTAAACAACTAGTTTACAAGAGCTCTCATGGCCAGATGATATAGAAAAACAGGAGGAAATGGATCTGTCTACAAACACCTAATGGTGACTTCCATCAGAGCAAGTAGACTAATAATGTGTTAAAACAACCAAAAGATGCCTTACTCAAAAGCTCAGAAAAGTGCCTTATATTCAGCTTTTATAAAAGTTTCATCTCTGTTATTTAAAAATGTGTTTGTTCTTCTGTTACTTTATGCTATGGACTGAATATTTATAAATTCCCAAAATTTCTGTTTCAACATTCTAACCCCCAAGTGGAATTCTTGAAGTTAGGTCATAAGGATAAAGCCTTCTTGAATAGATAGGCTTAATGCCCTTATAAAAAGACCCAAAAGAGCTCCTTCTGTTCTTTCTCTCTCTCTCTCTCTCTCTCTCTCTCTCTCTCTCTCTCTCTTTCTCTCTCTCTCTCTCTTTCTCCCTCTCCCTCTCCCTCCCTTGCCCTCCCTCCATTGCTCCCTCCCTCTTCCTTCCCCTTCACTTCCCACCGCGTTCCCCTGCCCTGCAACATGTGACCTTATGAGACAATCATCTGTAAAATGACAAGAGAGACTTAACCAAAAATTCCACCATGCTGGTTCCCTCATCAAACCCATTTCTAGAACCCAAAAATATGAGAAATAAATTCTTGTTTGAGCTATCCAACCTGTATCATTCTGTTATATCAGCCCAAAGTGACGAAGAAAGTCTATCTCTGGTCTCTTCTAGTTCTCAAGTCAAATTAGCATGAAGATCAATACTAAAGAAATAGAAAAATGTGAGAAACTCTGTGCCTTGTTTAAAACAAGAGCATCAAGACCGTTCCTTGAAATTTTGACTAGAGAACACTGTGATAGAATTTCAATGCTAAAAAGAAAAATTCCAAACTTACATGAGGTCCCTCTTCAGAATTCAAGGCAACATCAGGTTAATTTTCAAATGCTTCCTAACCTAGGGAAAGATTAGAGAAGCACTTCCCAACCCTTATCCCTGGGCATTTTTCACTAGGCCTTTAGGTAAAGAACAGACCATAGCCGCAAAAAAAGTCATCACTGTGTATGACTGGGTATAACCCTAACCCACTTGATCTTTGGCTTAAAGAATATAGCCTACCTCAGTATAAAGGCTTTCAAATTATCTAACAATATCTGTGCTGCATCTAAAACACAAAGATGAAAGAATACTAAATATCATTTATTGCAAGTGCTTATCACTAAACTATGAATTGAAGTTCCAATGTAAGTAATAGAACTGGCTTACAATATAAATGCACCTATAGAGTAGACCTACTAGTAAGTCATACTCTATTTCAGTAATATGCATCCTATTTTGAGGTTAACCCTAGACATTGCACACTGTTTAATTGTGCTCAGTAAACACTTTACAAAAGTAAACCACATAAGTTTATTCAAACATTTTAAATGTGGGCAGAAATAAAATTCTGAAACCTTCACTGGTACTACATACATTTTAAAATGGTAAATAGAAGAGAAGTACCTATAAACACCTCCTTTCAAATATTGCTAGTTTTAAACACAGCAGTCTTGTTTCTTTTATTTTTCACTCAGTTTTTTTGTTATGTAATGTAAAATGTAGATCAAATCATTACTAAGTGCCAGATAAAACCTGTTTATAGCAAAAATACATGTCACAATCTTTCTAGACTGGTAGTTATAGTTTAAAGCTATTACTCTTGTCAATGAACTATTCAGGGCATCCTCAATAAGTTTAATTTTAAGAAAATCTTAAAGTTGACATCTCTGAATACTAGATTTTAATTATAATTACATAACTTTACCTTGAGAAAAACTTCACAAAAATTGAAATCACAAGACTTTCTGCCCCTGGGGACCAAAAGTAAGGAACACAACCAAAAACTTACACAGATTGCTGTATTCTTTTTTTTTTTTTTTAGTAAAGTCATGGGAAAAACATACATGAAACCACAGACAAGAAATGTGCTATAGATTGAATACTTGCATCATCCCAAAATTCTTATATTGAAGTCCTAATTCCTAATGTGAAAAAATTTGAATGTGGTGCCTTTGGGAGTAATCAGCGTTAGACGAAGTCACAAAGACATAAATTAAGGAGACACAAAGGCTCTCTTTCCTGGGATTAGTGCCCTTATAAGAAGAGGAAGAAATCAAAAACCTTTTCCTTTCCTTCCTGATGATGTAGGAAGATGGCAGCTGGTATGGTGTGAACTTTAAATGTCTCCCCAAGACCCACATGCTAAAGGCTTTTCTCCAGTCTGTGGAAGTATTGGGAGGTGGTAGAACCACTATGAGATGGGCCTAGTGGAACAAGTGAAGTCTCTGGAGGCATGCCCTGGAAGGAGATACTCAAACTCCAATCTCTTCCTCTCATCCTCTCTTTGCTTCCCAGTCACCATGAGATGAGGTTCCTTCATCACCATATACTCCTATTACCATAATGTACTGCCACAGACCCAAAGCAACAAGGCCAAGTGACCATAGACTGAAATCTCTGAAACACTAAGCCAAAATAAATCTTTCTTCCCACACCCACCGGGGATTGAACCTAGCATCTGCCCACTGAACTACATTCCCACCCCTACTTTTGTCTATTTTGAGATAGGATCTTGCTAAGTCACTAAGTAGCCCAGGCTTGGCTCCAACTTGCAATCCTCCTGCCTCAGATTCTTAAATTGTTGGTAGTACAGGCAAATCTTTCTTCCTTTTAAGTTATGTCAGATACTTTGTCCCAACAATGGAAAACTAACACAGAACCATCTGCAAGCCAGAAAGAGAGATCTTATCAGGCATCAAATCCTGCCAGAACCTTGATCTTGGACTGCCACCCTCCAAAACTATGAGAAACAATTGTCTGCCGTTTTGTTTTTGTAGCCTGACCTGTCTAAGACAAGGTGATACTCTGATACTAAAGCAAAGTCAGGCAGATAGAAGTCACTGCCAAATTCAAGTAGAATTACCCCTAGCACATACTAGAACCTATCACTATCCATTCCTTTCTGAGTGTTGATTTTTTTTCATAACAGCATACAAAAGGCTAATTATTGAAGCAATAATGGAGAATGTCATAGCAACATAAAATTGTATGTAGTTTTTTGAAATCCATAGAAGAAATGGCCGTGAAATTTTGGCCATTGTGGGGAATGTTTCAGGCCTTTGTGGTTGAATTTTTGTTCATTTTCTTATTTTGTACATGTTTCAAAAAAAAAGATAAAAGGAAAAAATGTCAATCTTATTATTTAGAAACCTGCTTTGGTTAGAAGCAGTTTAAAACTCTTAGTGAAAAGAGATTATGTTAAAAAAATATGTTGACATACTGTATTTGAAACATAAAGTTGGCTCTGCCTCTATGATAACTGTTCAGCCTTGGATCAATGGGCCCACTACTCTCAAAGCACCTTAAGCACTTGGTAGTGAAGAAAGGTACAAAGGGTTAGACTTTTACAAATTTTCTAGAAAGAAATCAAAATAAAACCAAGCCAAATATGTATTTCTATGGGTGTAGTCCTTTCATGCAGTCATATACTCATTATTGCAACATGTTCCATGATTGCCATATATGAGCATTAATTTGCAGAGTGGGAGCAGTGAAGTCCTAAAGTGTGATAGGAGACTGATCAGAGTAACTCCGGAACCCTGAGCAGACTTCCGAGTAAAGTTCTTGGTTTAAAGTAAACTTGACCAGAGTCAAAGGTGAAAAGTATCACTGAAAATAAATCACCCACCACACTAAAACAAAAACACTGTGCAAACCACAATGAAAGAGAATGAAGATGCACCAACAAAAAGAATGCAATATTCATTATTTTATTAAGAAGACATAGATCTTGATTTCATAGATGTATAAGACATGCTCTCTAGGCATTTCTGTTCCAAGTAATTCTTCTTAATCTCCAACTCTTCACTTCTGGTGTGTACTAAAACACCACCATATTCCCACTAAGATTAGCATCCATATTGTTAAGTGACAAGTTTTCCACAGGGGCTCAACTACAACCAATTCTAGTCATGACTCCACCAAAGATTCCATCAATGACTAGATAAACTACAGTTTTAAAGGAAGATGTTGTTAGTGCTTAGAAAGTAGATAGCATGGGGTTGAAACTCTAAAAGAAGAAAATAAAGTTCTCAGTGACAGTGTTTCTTCCTAGGACTTGACTGGGTTTCAAGCCAAGTAAATTGAAGGTCTTTAATTCAGAGCACAGGAAATGAAGGAAATTTGCCCCTCGTATAAAAATAATATCACATCCTTCCTGTGCATGCTTTAAAAATAAATACTTTATCTGTTTATGGTTATTTAAGTACCCTTTGCTATTTTCCTTTGGAATAACTCTTGCTGTGGGCTGGGCCACTCTCTCGCTGATAAGCCTCAGCATCCTGGTTCATTGGTTTTTCACAGTTTCATCTTGGGTGGTCAGGGAGCACTAGATTCAACCTCAGGTAGAATTCACAAGGAACAGAGGAGCTACCAAACTAAGCCCTAACATTGGGAGCTCCATTTTTTAAGTTCAGAAGTGCTGTAGATAAACTTCAAGGGGAAGGACATCAAAGAACTATTCAGTTGTGGTTGATGCTTACGAAGCTCTCTATTCTCCACCATACAGGGTAAAAGAAGGAAAGCCAAACCCTGCAAGAGTCTACCAGGGACCTCAAGTTCAAGTGTGCAGGTCTAGGGCTCCTGTCCATCAGCAATTTCAGAGCCACAGGCATGGCATCCCTGAGTCATAACAGTTCTTGAGTCCCTTCTAGGAGCTACTGAGTTGGCAGAAACAAATGAGGAATGAAGAAATGAATCCCTTGGCTCGAGAAGTTCACTTCTGAAAATTTTTCTCATATGCTTTGAACAGTTTTACTACTCCAGTTCTTACATTTAGGTCCATAGTCCATTTTGAGTCAATTTTAATGGAAATATAACATAAATATCGAGGTTCATTTCTTTGTACAAAGCATTCAGTTGCTGTAGTACAATCTACTCAGACGATAAGCATTTCCCTATTGGATTGTTTTGATTCTTTTTCTGAAAATTAATTGACTGTATACATGTGAGTATATTTCTGGACCTTTCATTCTGTTCCAGTGACTTATTTGTACATGTTTATCCAAAACTACACTGTCTTGGTTACTTTAGTTTTGTCACAGGTCTTGAAATTAGGTATGTGAGTGAGTCTCCCAATTTTGTTTGTCTTTTCCAAAATTGTTTTGAAGCATTTCCACATAATGTTTACAATCAGTTTGTCCACTCCCCCGAAAAACGCCTACTGATATTTTGATGGAGATTGAGTTGAATTTATAAATCAATTTGGGGAGAGTTAACATCTTTATAATACTGACTGTTTGTATTAATGAACACATGAAATTCTTTTTTGGTTCCTCCACCTATGTCATGTATATTTCCAAGTATTTTTCTGAGTTTGTTTTTTGTGCGTTTTTTTGTTTTGTTTTTTTGGGGGGATGGGGGTTTGTTTTGTTTTCTCAGTTTTTTGGGTTTTGTTTTGTTTTGTTTGGACTTCTTGAGACAGTGTCTCAATATGCAGTTGAAGCTAACCTTGAGCTCATAGTGGTCCTCTTGCCTCAGTCTCCAGAGTGCTGGGATTACAGGTATATACCACCATGTACAGCTACAGAGATTTTAAAAGAATAATATCTCTAACACATTGTATGATATGCAGTTATATGATATGCAGTACTGAGGGCATAAAGGATGTATAATAAATGCCAAAAATACCCAAGAAAGAGGTGGGGATTTAGCTCAGTGGCTCAAGTGCTTGCCTGGTGAGTGCAAGGTCATGAGTTTGATCCCTGGTACCAAAAAAAGAAAAAAGAAAAGAAAAAAAAAGAAAAAATATGAAATTATAGCATGCTGAACAACTAAAACATTAAGTGACTATATCTGCATTGTGCTAATACACTTTTTTCAATAGAAATGATATTTGGTCTTTATGTATTTCTTCTCTTTGGTTGCGTAAGTGTCTGGTTTCACTTTTAATTGAGGCTATGTACCTTCACTTTCAGTCTTTCAGTCTCTGCATTGACATCAGTCAGTTGTTTACAAAATTGGGTCCCTGAATACTAGGTAACAGTGAAGTCTCTCAACTTCACCTCTAGGATTTTCCTAATGGAAATAGGAACAGAGGACGCCCCTTCAGGTGCACCTGTATATGACACATGGCTAGTGCTAGCGTTCAACAATCCATATGGCCTTGACCTAAATGTTCAGAAAGAATGCCCACCATAAATACCACATAGAACAGTTTTGCTGCAAACCAGCTAAATATACACTTTATTCATAGACATAAGGACAAGTTTCTCTTTGTGACCGCAAGTATCTTTTAGGAAGAGGGCTGAACTTCAGCGAAATTTTAATGTATACAAAAGTTGCCTTCCACTGCCCACACTTTCATTTTCTGAATTCCTGGTGATCTCAGGCAATTCCCCCTATTTTCAAGGGACCATCCTTAGAGTGTTTTCTCCCCACACCCTGAACCATGCCATGCTTCTAATATTTGTCTCCAATAAAGCCTAGAATAATGGGCTTTCCGTCTTAAGAAATCATCTAACTCAATTCCCTTGTTTCACAACTGGCAAAATAGAGGCCTACGAACACTTATGAAAGTCATACGCCACATAGTGCTCATGCAGAAACTGGCCCAGAACTCAAGTTTTTTGCTATTCCCTGCCCTCAGTAGCTGTCACTAAACATGGTATCATAGAATTAATTTAAGCAATTATGTAAGGTACTAATTATTCCAGAGTAGATTTTTTTTAATTGCAGGACCTATTTATAAAACTTTATAGTTTTAATTTTTAAAATAGCTATATACAGGTTTCCCTTCTTCCTACAAAATCCCTATTCTTTCTTCTGACACAGTCAACATGGTGTGTATCTCTTTTATTCCCATTTAAATGCATTTTGTTGTAAAACCAAACATTTTGCTTTGCCATTTCCATGAGTATTTTAGCAGAAGACACTAATATCTAAGAAATCGGTGCTGAATATACTCCATTCTTAAGATAGTAAATACTGGTGGTTGCTGATATGACGATCACTTTTTTATTTTTAATTTACTACACGTATGGAATTCAAGGTGATATTTTGATATATGTGTGCAAGATAATTGAGAAATTTCTTTGAGACTTACTTGACAAAGGGGATACCTCCACATCTAAGATATTGGTGAGTGGATCAATTAACTAAACATTTTGGTTGCTAAGAAAATCAAATGTAAATTTTCATGCAATTTTCAGAAGTTGTACAGCATACAATGGCTCATGTATGTTGGGAGAGTACTCAGGTCTGTCAGTAAGGCAAGTCATCTCTTCATGGTCACTCGAGAATGTAAGCTCAGTTTAGGTGACTCTACCATTTTTAATATTTGACTTCCAACGTACTCCTGAAAGTCAACATCCCAGTCAACTAAAGATGGTTTTTAAAGGCACTGAAAAACATCTGGGAGGGATATTTATGAATCAGGCTTGAAAATAGAATTCATCATTATTTATGCACATATCCCATTGGAGAGAGCTTCATCACTGACCACTCACAACTCTAAGGCAGACCAGGAAATGTAGTGAGACTCTACAACATGAAAAGTCAAAAGATGTTAGTAGATAGCTAATGGTATCCTCCTTGATGTATTTCCTTTAGTCTTTGGGCCATACTTTTTCCATGAAATTAGTATTATACCATATTCTGCTACATTGACTTAAAATTATGTTGAACATTTACTTGAAATAAAATTGTGTTCAAAAAGTCTTAAAAGATAATATATTGTTTCATTTCATATGTACCAGAACTTATTTATATACTCCCTCACTATTGGATATTTAACTCCTTTCCAATTTTTGGTTTAATAAATGAAGTTGAAGTTCAAAATTGTATATAAATCTTTTAGCAACTTCTCTGAAATTTTTCTTAGTATATAAGGCCCTGCAAGTAGAATGATAAGGCCAAAGAACATATGTGCATAAAGAGGGTGTCTTTTATTCCCAATCCACTTAGTAGAGTAGCTGACTTAGTGACACTTACAGAGTAGCTGTAGTAACATTCTGATATAGGTACCATCACCCTTCTAGATATAAAAGTTCTTACATTCAATCTCAGAGGATCTCAGAGCTTTTGAAAACAGAATAATTACTGGTTGGCTACTGTATCTGGAAGGTCAGTGCTAATGTGAAGGACAGCTGTACAGATTATGAACACAGGCTGTGTATAACAGTCATTAAAATGGAAACTGAATAGTCCACAATCACTTACTTGCTTGCAAGTCATTCCCCAGTGATAGCAAAAAGATGTACTCAATTTAAAATAACCTGAAGCTAATTTCGTCCATCAAGTTCCAGTGTGCCTTGATCGTACCATATTTTTAATGATACAGTGTTGTATAGGTTTGTGTAAGCTGCTTCGAGCTCATTATACAGTGCATTTATCCATAAACAAACAAATGAAGAAGTAAGCTGTGGAGCCTGAGTCAACAAAGTATACCTCACAAGCCAAATTGGGTGTGTGACTTATTTTTGTAAATTAAGTTTTGTTGGAATACCTTTATTCATTTCCATATTATCTACTGCTGCTTCCATTACAACTGCAGAGCTGAACACCTGTAATAGAGACTTTATATCCTCCAGACTTCAGGTATTAATATCTATCCCTTTACAGAAAAAAGTTGCTAACCCCTACTGTAGAGGGCAAGCTACAGCTGCTGAGCTAGGTACATACATGTTCCCCTACACATCTATTGAGTTTGTTGAGTGCCTACTAACTTCTTACCTTACTTATAAATGTTCTGTACAACATGAATGCATCACTAACACACTTGACTTCCTCATCTTCAGACTATTCCCACCACTTGCCAATTTTAAATTTCACTCTCCTCATTTATTTGGTTCCAATTTACAGGCATACACTATATTTCAATTTCTCAAGTTAGTAATGAACATGCTAAGTGGCAAATGAAGGAAAAAAGTATTTCCAAATGCTTGGTGAGCGGCATTATTGACATTTCTCTTTCTCTTATGCCTCGTAAATATTATGCTGTATCTGTGTGGTCACAGCCATTTCCATCACAAAAGACTACAAACCCTGGATTACCTCATCTCAATAGAAACAAAGGAAAAAAGGAATTAGGCTGGAAGGAAAGCTAAAGCAAAACCATCTTTAGTGGTATCAAAGGGACTTAGAAATAACAAAGTATATATATATATATTTTTTCCTATGTGATCTTCCTTCAAAAGACTACTGTGAGACCATATTTAGGGTCCTAAAAATTGCCATTAAATGCAAAGGAAGCTAGAAAATATCATTAAAATTAAAAATCTATTAAAGAAATTCTAAAATGTAAAATATTTGCCTAAATCAAATTAAGTAGCACAAGAGAAAACATAGCTATTTAAGAAGCACATATAAAATTGCAAGATACTTCTCTCTCCTAGTTAAACAACTAGTTAATCACTGTTCTCCAACTGACGTAACACAGACGTACTTGCGTGTATTTATTTACAAGACCAAATACATGATTAATAAAAAGACGCAGTTTAAAATACCCTTTTAATGTTTTCATTATACAAGTGGACTCAGATTCGTGAATAAAACTAGTCAAAGAAGCATGTGAAAAAGTGGTATGAATCACTACTGACTTCCTGCCTTGCCCCTTTCAGAGAAACTCATCTCCCCACAATGAAAACACAGAATAAGTTGACAATTATAGAACCATGGAGAAAACAAGCACCTTGTTTTTGTTTTGTTTTGTTTTGTTTTTAATCATACAAAGCCTTCTTAATTAACTGCTTATATGTCACTTAAGTCCTTCCCAGAGGTACAAAAGAGATTCATTGTTTAACATACAGATAATTTTAGAAAGAGCCTATTTTGTTTAAATGAATGTGGAACTTTTTGCCAAGCCTTAAAACTGATGCTTTCATTGGCATATTGACTTTTCAAAGGTGAAATGTCTTTGGTAGTTTTAACTAGAGTCTTGTATGGGAAGAAAAGAAAAAAAACTCAAAAAAAAAACCCTTGAGAATTCTTTTACCTGAATTGCTGTGATCCTACTGTTTGATGAAATCCACAAGTTGCTTCAAGTAAAAAACAATTTTCAGAAGTTCACATAGTGTTGAAAGATAGATTCATTTTCAGATCTTCATATTCAGGAGTCCTTCCCAAACTAACATCTATCCCTTTGCCTTTTTATTCTTTTTCTTTCCTCCATGTGCTCTGGGAATTGGGCATTGAATTCATTTTCTCCCAATCCAATTCTTTTTATGAAGTGAAAAGTTCAGCCTTTGAGTAAAAGTGCAAACGAAAAGTCTGTCTGGGCTTCCTGACCTTCTCTTTTAGTATCTCCTACTTCAACTTTGCTCTTTTCTTCCAGGAATCTAGTATCACATTCTGGGTCCTATATTCGTTATTTATTGCAATTACCCAAAGACTTGGTGACATAAAACAATAAACACTTATTGTGTCAGTTGGTTTCTGTGGGCCAGGATTTTGTGGGTGGCTTAGATTGGTGGTTCTGCCTTTGGATCTCTCATGAAGCTGGAGTCAAGATGTCAGCTAGAGTTGTAAACATCTAACAGCTTCCTGGAGGTCAACGAATCACTTTTTTAAGATGGTTCATTCACAAGCTAGTGCTGCTTACTAAGGCAGAGGGCCTGTTTTCCACTACAAGAAATTCTCCATGGGGCTGCTTGAGTGTCCTCACAACATGGCAGCAGACTTCCCTTATGGCTTCTGGGGGCTCTCCCAGAGTGAGTAAAGTCAAAGCTTCAGTGGCTTTTGTGACCTAACCTAGGCAGTCACGCTTAGGAGTCATTTCACAATATTCAATTGCTTACACAAGTAACCCTTATTTGCAGCGAGAGAAGACAACACAGAATGTAATTAACAGACCTTAACTGAAGAAAACCGTGTACCTTGGCCTGCCTGCCATTGTCCTTTTCAGATGGCCCCTCCAATGAAAGTAAATTTGGGGGAGTTTATCCTCTTTATTCCCTATTCTTTCCTAAGTGTAGCTTTGCTGATCTGATAAGTTAATTTTGGTTGATAGGTTCAGAGAATGCTGCAGGTGAAAAATGTAGCTTCTAGCACACATTCTCCTTCCTCAGAGAACAAAAGCGCTGAGGCCTTGACTAAGTAGTAACTCTAGTAGAGGAAATATTAGGTATTCCACAAACACATGGAGAAAATATTCTGTTGTTTAACCCTGCAAAATTTCACTATGGAGGCAGATTATTGCTTCAACAACTCCCAAGTCTGAGTTTATAGTGAAAATTTGGGCAATGGGATAATTCTAGTCACAACAAGTTTTTACTTTAACACTCTATTTCCTATAGCACTCTGTTTCCTATGAATACTTGCATATGTTTAGAATCCAACAGAGAATACACATTCAATAAATACCAGTTAAATGAAAGAAGAAAAGTCCAGACAGCGTTGATTTCTTAATAAATGATAGTACTGATGTAGGCAAGCACCTGTTTTATAAAAATTCAAGAAGTACAGCTTCAATAATGAGGAAGAGTAAAACAAAAATCATCCAACACACTTTAGATCCATGCAATGCAGTCTTTATTAGAGCAATTAGAAGCAGAGCACTGTGACAGGGATGGGATGAATTCATCTGAGTTATGTCTTTAAGATTAAAAAAAAGTTTAAAAATTATGAACAGCAATTGTCAGAGACACACATAATAATTCCATTTACTGAGCCTCTAATTTAGAATATGTGTACATACCTCTTTTAACAAAGCTGTAGGGCATATAGATATTAAGAACGTCATTCAAAAAAGAAAAATAAATATGAGATAGATGATAAGTTAGAGATGGAGAACTAGGATTCAAATTCGGGTTTGCCCAATTTCAAAGCATAAGCTTTCTCTTCAACACTACACTGACTTGCTGTTTTTAATTTTTAAAATGGTCTCATTATTACCAATGGCAATTCGGGTAGCTGCTTGATTTCTCTATTGTGGGCTTGGGCTCATGTGCATGAGTACTGTCATGTTGACTCAGTGCAATTGTGGACTTGACCAAAAGTCTGACATGCCGTAGCCAGGGACTTTATGGAGTTTATCTCTGACCACACAACTTCCTTGAGAAGTTTGGAAAAAGCAATTTGTTTAGGGCTCACCTCAACACTAAGTCTGTACACTGTAGCAGCGTGTAGTCTTTTTTGAGGACAATAAAGTAGAGAAGAAAGAAAGAAAGGAAATATTTACATTTCTTAAAATCATCAGGTTAAATATTTACATTTCTTAAAGTCATCAAGTTAAAAAAATCATCAAGTTAAATTTAAGTTTTCTTCTATTAGTAAAAATACACCATAAGGGTCTATTTTTCTGTATACAGCTACTTTTTTTATTCCATAATAACATTCATCTCTGTATGGGAGTTCTAAATTTTAGTGAAAGATTTTAATGAAAAAGAAAGTATCCCCATGTTTATTTTATGATCACTAAGAATACAATGTCCAAAGGAAAAAAATAACACCTATGAACCACAGAGTCAGGATTTGAAGAATGTTGGAAGCATAATATGTTGAATACTATCATATGATTACCCAGAGCTGAGGAACACTAAAATCCTTTAGAAACGAAAATGGAAAAAAAATGAAATTCACTTCAAATGGATTACCAGTAAAAATTATTTAATTTTCAACATCAGTCAGTAAGAAATAATTGCCTTTTATATCTTAAAATTTCATAACAAACTTTTGAAAGCATTTCAATTCTCTTTTTTTTGCATGTCATTATAAGTTTGTCTTAACAATCAAGTTTTTTCAAAATTTTACTAATTTCATTCCAGATTTGTTCTGGAACTAGAGGGGATGCAAAAAAAAGTCTACAATATTCCTTGTTCTTGTACAATGTCTCTCAAATATTATCATGCATTCAGAATCATGTGGAGCACTTGCTAATAAAAATACAGGGCCCTACCCTTGAAATTTGTGGGTTAGCAAGTCTAAGCGGTGCTCCGGAGATTACAGTTTGAATAAATTCTCAGATGATGTTGACGCAATGGTCCAGGGTCCACACATGGGGAACAACCCTGTAAGATATATCTCTAGTCCAGACAAGAGGATCACAGTAGCCTGAAGTATAAGAATTCTAAAGAAGTGATCTCACAAGCAGAAGACATCAGAAAAAAGGGAAGATGGACTGCCTACCTCTTACTGGACAAGAAAGAAGAAAAAGAAAGACATCTCAGATACTGATACATATATGTATTTCACTCAGCAACCAAGACACTTGGAGGACAGCTTCTTCACCGGCCAGAAGCAGTTATTACATCTGAAAGGTGCACAAAGTCCAGGAAGTACAGAGAGCCATGGAGTAAACACTAAAGGGTCACGAGTTTTAAGAGCCACTAAAGATTTTATACTGTAAGAAAAACGGTTTCATGAATATTTAGTTAAGCACTTTAGTGAAAATTAAAAAGCAAGAACATACATGTTTGATTAGTGCAAAGAGAGACTAGACAGAGGGAGGATACCAGTTAACTGATAAATGTCAGGTTTTAGGCTCGCACACATAGTAGCCAGAGGTAGGTAGGAGCAATGAAAATCAGTAGGAAGGGACAAATAAAAAGCAGGAGCCAAGAGTGACTTAGCTGACATGGAGGTCAATGGAAAGGGGAAAGGGAGGAGTCAAAGTTTACTGAGGGTATGAACCTTATGACTAGGAGAAAAAAAGTAACAAAACATTTAACTCTGTTGGACCGTACCCAAGTATTTCTGCTGACAATATAATATCAGAAGGTACTGACTTTTAGGGAGGAATGGGAGAGTCTATTTTGGCAAGTTTCAAACTTTCCCTAATCTTACAGGGTCAGGTTTTCAAGTCTGAATCTCATTTGTGTCCAAACCCATTTAAACTCTTTAAGAAGTGATTTCCTGTTTTAAAGAGGAAAAAATGTATATTTTTTAAATTATTCAAAGGGCTTAAATACTTCTTAGACATCAAAAACTCTTAAGAAATAATATTTTGATGATTTAAGTAAAATTAATCAAAAACATATGGATTGAATTTCCTTTCAAATACACATCATGTTTGGAAAGTGAGGGCAAGACTGCTTCAAAAAATGAGTTTGTTCTTTTATCAAACCTAAAGTGGCTGAAAAAAACCCTTCAAACAATCAAGATCTCACTAGACTTGTCCTACCCTGGTTTCTGTGCTATTGAATATCAAATTCTTTCAGGCCATTTTACTGTTTTAGTCGATGAATCATGACACAGGTTTTGACAAGACATAATATTTACAGATTGTTTTGACATGGATATCTGCAAAATAAGGTAACACCATTGCATCAGTTGAATGTTCTGATGAGTGCTTCATACACATCCAAGAGCGTTGAGTGCCCACAGTAACCTATGGTCGTGATATTAATATTTGCCAAAAGGGATTATTCTGAGTAAACCTTCCCTGAAGAGCTACAGGAAACAGGCCTGGCTTGCCAGCTATGGCTCATTTAGCATCCCTGCCATCAATCTGTATGCACACACATATGTAAATGCACACTAACATGGGTGGAGACAGAGAGAGAGAGAGAGAAAGAGAGAGAGAAGCAAATTTGTATGGCTTTTGTGTTTTTGTATGTGCACTTTCTGATTTTCTTTTAGCACTAACTCCATTAACTTCATCTTAGACCATGGCGTCTCCCAAAACCCCTAGCCAGTGGTGGCAAACCTATGGCACTCGTGCCGCAGCACACTGTTTATATTATCGAAAGTTCCAAAGGGTCACCATCACTGCCATAGGTTATCTTCCCATACTCTTGGTCTCCACTTCCTTGATTCTTGCAATGTACTCCTTCAAATCCTACCTCTGCAAAAATAGAGGAAAAATGGGTTACGCATTCGCTAAGCAAATTCATGATTTCTTCACACCTGAGTAGTAGAAGGCACTTAGATCAGGACCCTTTGTATCATCTGAAAGAGAGTTCCCTTCTATAGTTGATCAGTAGCCAAGCCAGAATTAGAGAGCAAATCTTCTGATTTCCTATTCAAGTTTTTTTCCAAGTACACTGTACACTCTGGAACACCTGCACTTCACAAGTGACTGTATGACTCCTGAGTGACTGTCCTTTTCTCTAAACCAAAAGAAATGATTTCCCAGAATGATTGCTTACCGTTTGCTTTCATTGTTCATCATTTGCTCTTAAATTTCTGCAAAACCATTTCAGCTAAGATGTTGGCGGACAGTCTTCCTACAGAACAGTGTGGGCACAAAGAAGTTTGATTGTTCAGAAGCGCAATTACACAGTGCTCATATCATATTTCATGATTTTCTACAGCAGACACAACTAATGTGTTAGGTCTGATCTCTTCTAAATAACCAGGCTCAGTGTAAAGAAGTCATTTGAAACGGGGGATGATTTTTGTTCTCCAGATGATATTTGTCAGTACCTGAAAACATTTTTGGTTTTCATTACTGGGGCACGCCATGGGCGTCTAATGGGTAAAGGCCAGGGATGCGACTAAACATCCCATAATGCATAGGCTAGGTCCCCACGGCAAAAGATTATCCAACTCCAAATGGTCACAAAAACCAATCTAGGGCCCTGTTTTAGGATAGGGGACTGTTATATATGTTTATTTGAGAATTTCATTGTATCTCCAAGTTTGAGTTTAATGTCAGATACTTCTGTCTTGCAGCATTGATTTAGCACCTACTATGTGCTAGACACTCTACCAGGTACTGCTGTCAAATCTACAATCTAACCATCTTACTACCTAGAAACACAAGGTGTTTTAATCTTGCAAAGTTCTAGATACAGTGGAAAATGCAGTGGAATCTTCAACCAAAGATACTTCCGAGCATATTACATTATAGACAAACAAAATGTTTCGCCCATTGTAAAGGCATGATGTGCCTAACCTATTATTGGGATCAACAAGAGCCATTTTGGATATGGTGGGAGAACTTTCAAAAGATGAATGTGGTGTCAGTGCCCCAAAACCATCCAAGAACAACTACACAGGCATCTGCAAAGAATTCTTTGCAAAGTGAAAAATGACCACATGGTTTCTCTTGTTGTTGTTGTTGTTGTTCTGCCAAGAACTGAAAAGCAAACTGTGTTTCAAACAGTTTAAGAAAGAAAAATCTCCCTTTGATACCATGTCTTATTCACTTTTCACCAAAATGTCAGCCTGTTAGTCTGGGTGCTATCCGGAACATATCAAAAGCTTCTTATATCAGTGTTATTTCTACTTTGAAGACATTCCTTCAATTTAAGTCAGTATGGCTGGTTTGTATTAAACTATTGGAAGGGTTCTTGGGTTTCAGACTGATAGTAAATCCATGAAAAGAGAAAATGGCTTTTCTATTTCCGGGAAATTTAATTAAATGTGAAAACGAATGTGCTCTGGTGTGATATATAATGGAATAATGTTGAAGAATAAATATTGGGTTTCTGTTGTTCAATAAGTTCTTTGAACTCTAGATAATGTGAGAAAAACATCTCCCCAAGCTAGGGGATCTGGAAACAGGGAAATATGGAATGATAAATATCCTGTCAAAACTATTCCGGATTCTCCACACTATAGAACTTAAAATCAAATGTAGGAAAGACCTCCTTGACAGGCTTAGGTAATAGCGCTCTCCTTCCAGGTGGCAAACGTTGTATCTTAGGGGTTTTGTTTCTCTACGGGCCCTACTAAAATCCTCAAATGAAGGGGATATATGGATATATATATAAACCTGGGATACTTCAGCCCCTCCCCCTCTACCACCGCCTTCCACTCAATCGGACTTGGTAATGGAGGATCCTGCCACAAGATGGCGGTCACAGTTTATCTTTGCTTTCAGGGTCTACCTTCGGAGGCTCAGTGGGTATGTCATGGGGGTCATTTGAGGAGTATATATGGTGTTGTAATGTCCCACAGTCTACACTGATGTCTTCCATCTCAGCCCACATACAATCTAAACAAAAACTGTTTATTATGCAGTTTCCAGATGAGTTCTCTTTTAAACGTAATGCTGCTTACAAACCCATTCTACAACCGAAATTACTTGCCCATGGATGAGCTAAACATACAGAAAGGAGAGAAGGAAGGAGAGAGAGAGAGAGGGAGAAGGGAGAGGGAGAGAGGGAGAGAGGGAGAGAGGGAGAGAAAGAGAGATTTTACTGAAATAATATGATTGAGACTTGTAGCTCACAATTTACCAGCTTTGCATGTACTATCATATTTCATGGTTCATCACACTTCTGACACCCTCCGCCACCTTGGAGAGTCTTACTTAGCCCAGTTATAGAGTAGGTAGAAAAGTATCTTGTGCTTTTCTATCCTGATCTGACCAATAATCCTGTCCACCTCAACTTCTCTTTTTAAGAGTGAGATTGTGCATTAAAGAAAATAAGGCCACCTATTCTGCCAGCTTAGACCCAGGGGGAGTTCATTCTCAGTACATCTAAACTTGCCCTCATGCTTTCCACTGGAACAAGCCAACTGGCAAATAGAGATCCTAAGTAGGTGGGTCTTTCCAATTGACTGTCCTCTTTACCAAGTAATGTTCCAGATGCATCCTGTCTAGCCTTTCTTCATGATGCCATTTTGCCTGACTGTGTCTGTATGACCCTGTGTGTCCGAGTATTTGAACATGTGCAGTGGATGAATGGTCAAAGAGCTGTAATTTAGTTGAATAACAGCATTATTTCTGTTAAAAATATAGTTAAAAGACACTCAATATGACAATACTAAATAACCTAAAAGAATCTTTGATTAGTTTTCTGGCCTTCATAGCCTAGGTCATAAACAATAAATGATAATTTCTGGGCTTAAAACACACGATCACATTTAAGGGTAGAACATTAAACCAGAAAGCATAGTAAGCAACTCTCAGTATATTCTGGGTTTGCTACCAGAGAGATGATGTTTTATGTTTTGTTTTGTTCTGTTTTGTTCAATCTTTCTCCCTCTGATGACCAATAAGCAACTGCCTAGGATCCAATATTCTTACATATGCAATTTTTTGTAACATGACAGTTTCAACATCTTACTGCCTTCATTTTCTTTGTCAGCATACATTCGCTCAACCGTCTCTGCCTAAAGCAGGAAAGGATTCTACATTGTACAACTCTGAAATTCCAACACCTATCATCACACCTGCACAATACCAGTGGGTGGTAAGTGCTTATTAACTAAATTAAACAAATAGCTCTGTAGAGCTCTTTCAAATTAAAAATAAATCTTTATAAATCTGGGGGAAAATATGACAAAAATATGTATATGCACTAAATACAAAAAGTTGATCTATACAATATATTAGGAAAATGCAAACCAAGACAAAAATGAAATATTTTTCAAACATCAGATGACATTTAATTTAAATAATTATTTAAATGTTAGATCTTGATAAGTGGAAACAAGTGTATTTGAATAACAGAGATTGATCTAATTTAATGATATCTATCAAAATTTAGAATATACTGATAACGAAACTTTTTGTGTCTTTTGTTTGTTTAATTGGTTGGGTTTTGGGGGGCTTGTTTGATTGTTCAAGGTTTTTGGATTTTCTAATGCTCAAACTCAAACCTAGTGCTTCATGTATGCTAAGCATGTGCCCAACCTTTGAGCTATGCATAGCAATTTTAAGGAATCTGCATGGGGGACTATCTCAATATGTGCACAAAAGTGGGAGGTTCAATAAGTCACAGTTTGTAACTGAAAAAAGTCCATAAACGAAATGTTCATTAAAGAAGAACCACATTACTACCGCCATGCTATGAAGCATTGAGGCAACATTAAAAAATAATGAGCAAGACTTCTTGTTCTCTTCTGAGAAAACCTGAGTCTCATTAAAGAGGAGATCTAGTTGGAAATTAAAAAGACATGATCCCAGTTTTTGTTTTTTTCCTGCATGTCTCTGTGTGTGTGCGTGCAATGAAATAGACTTAACTGAAGGGTGGTTGTGGTTGGGCACTAAGGATGGGAGCTTCAAAGCAAGTCAAACAATTTTGAGTGAGTATGTTCTTTGTACTGGTAAGCTTTCTCATTGTTGGGGGGAAAATACCTAACACCCACAGTTTAAAGGAGGAAAGGTTTAATTTGGCTCAGAGTCTCAGAGAATTCAGTCCATTGTCTCTAGCTTCAAGGCAGGAACATTATGGTAGACTGATATGGGGAAGCTCATTTCAGGGCAGCTAGGAACCCAAGCAGGTTGGAAAAATCACCAGAGAGAAAAAAGCTAGGAACTGGATATTGTCCCCAAGACTACACACCCAGGACTTACCCCGATACACCCAAAAGCATGTTTTACTAATTTGCTAGGATAACCTTCTAATCCAGTCAAGTTGGCCCTCATGATTAATAGTTACACTCTTCCTTTCTTCCTAAAGAGTCACACTAGGATGTTTTCACTGACTGCTCTACCTGTTGTAATAGTCCTAGCTTCATGCTTTTTCCGTGACTTTTCTCTCGTCCCCATTTTGTTTTGTAAAACTTTGAGTACATGTACATATATGAAATGAAATGAATTTTTTTCTTTTTTATTCCTGGTCAATTAATAAGTTATACACTGCCTTGTGCATTAGCTTCTTACAGGTTGTAATAAGGACTGGGGATACTCAGTGATGGCTAAATAAGTGAATGGATAAATGAACAAAAAAAAGTCCTCGTTATTTTTTAGGTGCCAGATCTCTCAAAGTATTAGGTGAAAGTGAATTCTATAGATAATAAAGTGCCAAAGAAAATAAAGACACTGTGGTGTTGGAGAACTGGTTTTATTTAAATAACTTATGATAACTAAAATTCATACTTCCAGGACTCATGTAAAATGAGGACCACTTGTATATGTGATCTCCTATCACCTTCCTGGAAAACTGGTTCTCACCACTTTCATCCTTCGTATACTGGTCTTTTACATGCCCTCCCACCCAAGAAAAACCATATTTCATGGGGAAGAGCTATGTAAGACTGGAGGTAGGCATTGAGACTGGTTAAATAGCTGATGGTTGTGAGTAGTGCAAGTTGAGAATAAAAGAGAAGTTTGGAAGCAGGGAGCAGGGCACGCCTAGAGCTAGGAGGCCATTAGGTAACTAGTAACCAGGCAGAAGAAGGTAAAGTAAAGAGGATTTGGTGAACAATTGTGTAGGGAAAGACATGCTGAAGCTAGTTTCGTAGGCTTGCTCATGCAAGTTGACTAAAATGACTTTGTCTAAGCCACAGAGCAATAGAATAGAAGAACTGGGGGTAAAGAACAGGCAGTTAAGCTCTAGAGGTCAATCTTTGCACGTCAAGATTGAGTGGTTTTTAAGATAGACAATGAAAGATGCTGAAAATGAGCCCAGAGGAGCCATCTGTGTTGGCAATGTAAGCGTAGGAATCGCTGACATGTAGATGTGTGGGTGAATCACTGACATATACATGTGAAGGTGATGTCAGGTAGGACAGATGGGTGCTGAATAGAAACAGAAGTGACCAGTGGTCAAAGATAAAATTTACTCAATTATGACAGGACCATTTCTGGTAACCATAGAGTCCACTGAAATAAGGCCCAACTGCCCTCTAGTGGAATTCAAGCCATTTTAACTGCCAGTCACAGAAATAGCTTGAGCTGATTTTCATATGACAGTGGGCTGAAATACTGTTAAGTTTTCTATGAGGAAAAAAATTATCCCAAGGCAAATCACTTACTTCCCTCCACAAGACTCTCTGTAAAATGAGTTTTTTCTGTTAACTGAATTTTTTAAAATACAGTTAATCAATAACTGTGGTTTTGGAATACCAGTCTATGATCCCTTTTCTCTAAGTCAAGTATCCAAAACATTCTTAAAAACCAAAAGTTATTTGTTTATTTCCCTGAACTCATTTGGTGGCAAAATCTGACTTGAACTTTCCTGCTGTTTACATATATTAATCTCCATTAATAAAATACCATACATTTCATTGTAATAATTGATTGGTTCTAGATGCTAATCCAGACCCAGATGAAGGTGTACTATCACATTATAAATGTACTTCTCCTTTTTTAGAAATGTAAAGTGTTTTAAAATCTGAAATACAAAAATGTCAAATATCAAGTGTTTATGAGGTTTCTAGACAGAAGATCGGGCAGATTTACAATTTCAGAAACTATCATAACATTTCAATTTTTAACCACAGGGATGTCCAAAGAAGGAAACATCACTAACTTAAATGATAGAAAAAAAAATGCAAACTCCAGTTATTAAAGACTTAATCAGAGTGCAATGAGGAATCTTGGCAAAAGACACAAGTAAGTACTAAAGTTTGCTTTCTCCAGCACAGCCACTGAATGGATTTCCACTGTCCTGATTGTGTGTGTGTGTGTGTTTATGTGTGTGTAGGTGCATATGTGCACACACATACATATGTACAGATCATGCCTGTGAATCAGAAAATGAGCTTCGGCAATAGTTGTCTTCCTTCTTTCTGAGCTGCAAGCCTGATTTGAAGTCTCCAAGAAATATGCAATGTGGTAGATTGTATGTAAGATCCTATATCTTAGATTTATTCTTCATACAAATCTTAAAATATTAAGATGACAAAAATCTAAATGATTCTATGCAATGGTTCTTTTTTTTAAGTACAAATAAATAATAAGCATTTTCTACTATCAAGGAAAAAAACAGTATGCTCTGAAAAGTCCCTCAATTTACAATGAAAAAAATCTGTGATAACCTCATTCCTTGTGCTCTCCTGTTATTTTTATGGCCAAGGGCCAGAATCAAGTCAGGACAGAAATATTATCACAAAAATTTTATCTATGTATACTAAAAACAGACTAGTTTAAAGTGCAGCATCCAACATCAATTGGAGAAATTGTTCTGCCCGTATCTTATACCCTGAGCAACTACTTTAAAGGTAACAGCATGTAATGTATTAACTATTGTTATTCTCCTATTATTTTGTTATGAAATCTTGTTTTACTTTTTTCCATAAAATAAAAAAAATAAATAAAATGCAGCATTCTTTCCAAAAAAGCAGTAGCTTAAATTTGTTTAGAATTGGACATGTTTGCATATTTATTTATCCATTCAACTTATATTTATTGTGTGGCTATTAGGTGCCAAACACTGCCCTAGACACAGTGAGCAAGGAAAGTCTTTCGAATTCATGTGCCAGTGAGCATTATCCCCACTTTACAGGTACAGAAATAAGACTGAAAAAGTCTATGCCAACAATAAAAAACAGGAACAGAAGTGGCCCCAAAGAAGCCAGAGAGAAAACTTCAGGGAAAACTTTTATCCCAAAGCCAAACACACTAAAACCCACATTAGATTATTTTCAAATCTTTTTCTGAAAAGGAGGGCAATATTCATTTATGGATGGTATATTTTTTATGATTTCTTTTAGAGTTTGCTTAAAAGTGAGCATTTGAGAAGGGTCTTTTGATAAAAATGAGGAAGTTATCCCAAGAACAACATACCTTGATTTTATGGAGCCTATTTTTTCTTGCCAAAAATCTCAGAGCACTTTGTAAGGGTACCAGGTTTCCAATGAGCGGTAGCTAGATAGGAGGTGTTTCCAGAGTCTCTTGGAATTTCCTGAAGAAAGACAAAGGCAATAAAGAGGTCACCAAAGGCCACAGACACATTGTGTACAGTCTGCACTTGTGCATATTTTATAGACAGGAGTGGTAAGTGCCAGAGATGATACAGTTCTGTCAGCTTTTGGCTCCCAAAAGATTGAGACTGGCCAAAAAGGCAGGTAAACAAAATACCAGCTGAAAACTCCTCTACAAGAATGCTTTGGAATATCACACCTGGATTTTGGCTCCCAGCCACCACAAACAGAGTATGTGGGCCTCCTGGCATTGAAACAAGAATATTCGTAGGAGCTATCAGGGGAGTAGATGACTTGGGGGCCTGATAATGGGATATGTTTTGCCTCTTATCATCTGGCTCACAGTCAGCCCAGGTGGAAAGTGACTAAAAATGGCTGCCATGTTGTGGCCTCTGGGCTGGGTAGTTTCTACTCAGGTCCTGGTAAACAAGGTTCCAGCTTCCTCAAACAAAAGGCCCAAAAGAGAAACTTGGAGCAAACGTGTAATAGACCTGCCAAGAACCCAATGGGCCATGATAAAGAAAAAAATAATAATAATAAAACCAAGAGAAAAAAAAAAAGAAAGCAACTGTGGGAAATAAAGCCTCCTCACCTTAACAGACGGTTAGAATCTGGCACAAAAGCCGTTCTTGTGGTAAACCCATCTGGGATCTTGATGGAGGACTTCTGTAAAGAAGCTGTCAGTGAAGGTATGAGAAAGTTACTAGATTACAACATGTAGGGAAGGAAATGAGACCCAACTAGATTTAACTGAATGCATAAAAAATGCATTAATATTTGAAGTCCCTTCATCGACTTGGCAATAGACTTGGCAATAAACCTCTCCCTCATTTTCAACTTTCAGTCATCCTTCCAGGTCAGGGTTTGTACAATTGCCACGTGGAGCCGGATAATTTTGGAGGGCTGCGCTATGCACCATTGAGCAGCAGATCTGCCCTACAGACTACATGCCCATAGCAGCCCCCACACTCCCTGTGACTGTGAAATACAGAATGTGTCCAGACATTACCAAATGTCCATGGTGGTACGGATGGTGGGGGTGGGGGGGTAGAGGCGGGGTGCAAAATTGTTCTTAGTTAAGAGATATTGCTCTCAGATGAGAGACCAAATGGGAGAGTGAAAATAGTGTGAGTTCTGAAGCTAGCAGACCTAATCTCACTGCCTGTCTGCGTGACTTGGGCAAATTATTACCCACTTACATCCTCAGTGTCATAGTCTGTGCCACTGCTAACCTGCTGGACTATTAGGACTAAATGAGAGATAGCCTGGCAAAAAATAGGCATTCAATTTACAGTTATCTTCCTGCTTTCCATGGCCTGCTCAATTTAGAGACCCTTTCATACTATTCTAACCTCTCTTCTATCCTTTCTGTCTATCAAATGCCCTAATTCCTTTTCTGGTATGTCCACCATGGCACAGACATTGAACTAAAATCAAAAGAGGTGGAATTATGCCTCAGCTTTGTGAATTTAAACAGTTATTTAACAATTTTTTATTCCCTGATATTAAATTAGTATCTTGGTATCTACGAAAGTACACGAGGCTATTATTCACCAGCTCAGAAGCCTGACTTGACCTTCTATTGCTTTGTGAGTCAGGAGAAACATGGAGTTGCAGGCTCTTTTTTCTTTATTCAACCAAGTTCATATCTTCTTAAATTGATTCTCAAACTGCCTGTGCATCAAGATGTCTTGTGAACATGTTCAAAACAAAACACAGCCATTATAAGCATCATTTCTAGAGAGTCTTATTTAATAGGTCCAGTGCAGGAGTCAAGGTTTCTTTTTTACACTTCTCAGATGACGCTGATACATGATCAGGATTGAGATCTACCATCCTAAACTCAGATTCTCTAATCTAGTAGCTTAACCTGCTGACCGTCACTAACTCATGACTAATTCCCTCCTATCTCCAAAACTTGCCCAAGTAACTGGCCTTATCTGGAATACTTCCCCAACTTTTCTCAGCCAGTGCATGGTTCTGTTCTTTCAAAACTAACTCCCACTAGGAAGACTTCCCTCTTTTCTTTGGTGCTCACCCAAGCAAACTCTTACTACATTCACGACATGCAATGCTTAGAAAGTAAAATTTATTTTAAAGTAAAAATAACCAGTTATACTGTATTGTACTTAAGAAGGAAAAAATGCTAGAAGTACTTTCTCTTAACTCTTTCTAAATATTAATCTAGTGTTATTATTCTGGGTAACATTCAAAACTCATACTACATGCTCTGAACCAAAAAAAAGAATGCTTTGAGTAACAGCAATGTTTCTGGAATCGTTGTGTAGTTTTACAAAGTGATTACTTGGGAAACATTTATTTTAATAAACAAATTATGACATATTTGCTTTGTACAAAGTTGTCACTATGAATCACAACATCCTACTACTTTAATGATTGTTACTAACTTAAAAGCTGATTACTGCAGTTGTTCTCAATGAGGGGACAATGAATCACAACATCCTAGTACTTTAATTATTGTTATCAGTTTAGAAACTATTTGATTAGACCAGTGAATCTCAATGAGGGGGCCTCTGGAAATGTCTGGAAACATTTTTGATTTGTCACAATCTGGGAGAAGAGTATTACTAGCATAAAGAAGGTGGAGGCCGGGGGTACTACTTAACATCCTACAATGCACAGGGTAGGCTTTCTTCAACCCCTTAAAGAAAGAACTGTTTGTCCAAAAATGTCAATAATGCCACTGCTGAAAACACTGGATTAGCCATTTCTGTGACTCTGTGTTCTTATTCTTTTATATTGGTCAGTCCTTGCCATCCAGGAAGCTTGAAAAAAAAATTTTTTTTAAGGTCCGGGCTACACTCCAGATCAATTAAATCAGAATTCCTGGAGGTAGGACTAAAAAGTATTAGTATATTCTTAAAGCTTCCCACATGATCCCAATGTGGACCTCTGGTTGAGGGCCACTGCATTAAAGTTATTAAGAAAAGCTGTGCCTAACAGGGATGACGGAAAGAGGGCATATGAGGTAAAGAAACAAAGGCCTGTGAAAGTAGGAAATGGGATAATCTGAGTTAACGAATAGATTTTGATGAACAGAGATTCAGAGATAAGAATGCAACCATCTCTAACTTTTGAAGAATTTACGTTATTTTACCAATATAATATACAAGGTGTTGTGGGAACAGGAAGGAAAGGCACTAAAATATATCGATGTGGGAAAGTAAGTATAAAGCAACTGACATGGAGTGATGTGAGAAAAGAAAAACTGTCTGGAAAGCTGGAGAGATAAAAATATTCAACACAGAGAATTTAAGACTAGAGTTAGTCACCTAATGTAGGTTGTGTATAAGGTATATATCCTAAAATGCTGCTATCCTAAAATGCCAAAGGTTGGGTACTTTACAAAGAAAAGATACTTGTTTGGTCCACAGTTTTAGAGGCTAAAAGTCTAAGATCAGGCAGTTTTATCTGTTTGGGCTCTGGTAAGTGTCCTTTTGGCTGTGTCATAGCAAGGAGGATAGCACTATGGTAGGAGTACCCACAAGAAAGAGAAGTCAAATGGCGAGACAGAAAGCCAGAGACTGAGGGGGCGTCATTGTTTTTGTAATAACTGACTTTCTGGGGAACTAACTCATTCCATGAAAATAACATGAATACCTTCTGGGAGCGATGTCTCCCATGACCTAATCAATCACCTTCCTCTGGGCCCCACTTCTTAGAGATTCTACCACCTCAACAATGCCATAATGAAGACCAAACTTCCAGCACATGAACAAATCATATCCTAACTGCAGCAGGGTGAAAAGATTCTTCAAAATTAAAAAGCCAAATGACAACTCAATTAGGAGTTCTAAATAAGAAAGAAAAAGCTATTTACTGTTAATATTTTCAAATGTTAATTTCACAGAGATTAAGTGCTTTATTTTATCATTCCAGGAAGTAAGGCAAACCAAACATTGAACCTTAAAAGCTAGCTGACTTCTGGGCCCTGTGTTTCACAACATTCTGCTGATGCTGTGCAGAATTACAATCCCTACAATACTACACCCACCGGTTTAGAAGCAGAACACTAAATAACCCACGTACAATCACGTAAATTTACTAATAGAAAAGAATAGACACTTTTTACTCTTTCCTCAGAACTGAATTTAAGCAAATAATATTTTCTACCCCAAAGACCTACTAAATTTCAGAACCAAGCCACTTGTTATAAGAAATAATATGAAAAGTCCCTAATAACAAAAACCTGCATCTTAATGATTTGGTTGATGGTACCCCCCCACACACACACACACCTTTAGCTTTCCTTCTACTTTAACTTCAAAGCATGCATAATCTTTACCTCATAACTACTAAAACTAATGATTCAACATACTGGAGAAGTTTTCAGTCTGTACATTTGCTTCTTCAAAGGCCTATTAAACAGATCAAAACCTGACAAAAGCACTCCCTCAAATTAGGCATAAACCTTAATATCATATTGTAGTTTTCTTTGTGCATCCTATTATGAGTCTATGTAACAATGCAAGACCACCACAGAGGGCAGGGAGATGCTTGAATTATAACAGCTGTGGTCTCAATACGGGACCCACAGCACACTGTGAAATCCTCCATAGCTCTGGATCATGATTGGAGTAGCACCTGTGCAAAACAGGTTTTTTCTGATCCCCTAGAAAGCCTTCTATTTTATGCAGGCCCAAATTGTGTTTGTTGTTCTTAAGCCAGTTCCCTGCCTCGGAATTTAGACAACCATTCAACTGCTCAATTTCATCCCTCTAAAGCAATCCAGACAGATCATAGGAGATATATCAATGAGTCAGTTCATTCCTGCCTCACCCAACCCTTCCCTATGTGACTCCCGGGGCAAGATAAGTTTTATAGGGATGAAAAAAGAATGTCCTTTGTCCACAATATACAAAGGTTTTTTTTTATGAAGTCAAATCTTGTGTAGATGACATAAGAAAAAACTGTAGGAAGGATGTGATTCCTCCGTTTCTGTAGGACCATTCAACCAATAAAAGAGACACCATTGAATGCCCCAGAGGAAATGGTTACCAACTGAAGTGATCACTTACACTGAAAAATTTCTATGGTTTCTGCTTTTTTAAAAGTCAGGAGAATGTCATTCTTGGATACTACAGAAAACGTGATTAAGACAACTCTTCAGAGGTCCACAATAGGGAAAGGAAATGTCAGAATCAAATTTTCAGGCTCAATTATTCATCTCATAAATAAATTTCAAAGATGGGATTGTTTTATGAAAGTTGAGAAGTACAGTATTTAGCAATTATGCAAACCCTCAAGACTTGGCTCCTTGAAATCATTTTGTTGGTCTTGGAATGCTCTCTGCATCCAAGCAGCTGACAAAGTTTTTTATTATTATTATTAATAACACAAGACTTTAAGAAAGGTATGAGCTTTCTCTGAGTGACTAAAGAGACTCTGGCTTAATTCCATTTTTCCAGTGGAAAAATGGACCAATGGCTACTGATTTTGTACATAAACTTTGCACTTATGTCTTTTCTACTAATAATTCATTAGTCAATCCAGAATGAATTGAGAGTCAGCCTTTATGAAGTCTTACAGAAATATTTACACAAAGGAAAATTAGTTGAAATCTCAGTAGGTGATAATTGTAATAATTGTACTCCTGGCATGCTCGGTCACTGGACGTGCGCCTGCAGAACAGCTCACTGCTGTTCCACATCCATCATCAAGTATCAGAGTAAGCATGCATCCCATTGAGACTTTTAACAAGGTTTCTAGCATTTTTATTGCCCATTATTTCCATATAATCAAAAATACTAAAATGTGTGAAAATTGGTAAGATACTTGCCAGGCTTCAACCCTCTTCTCTAAGGCCTTACATTTTCAGTCAGTAGACCGTACGTCAGGTTGGGCAATACAAGTTTTAAATGAAACAAATTTAAATCAAATGCTTGCTGTGTACTTAGCATTATATTAGGTAGAGTACCTCAGAAATCTCTCTAAAATGTGTGAAAATTGGTAAGATACTTGCCAGGCTTCAACCCTCTTCTCCAAGGCCTTACATTTTCAGTCAGTAGACCGTACGTCAGGTTGGGCAATACAAGTTTTAAATGAAACAAATTTAAATCAAATGCTTGCTGTGTACTTAGCATTATATTAGGTAGAGTACCTCAGAAGTCTCTAAAGTGCAAAACACACTTCATCTTCAAAAAGGACACAATAAATTTGAGAAGACAAGATAAATGCTAGAAAGATCAGCGAGAACTGAAGGGTCTGAGAAAGGTTCAGGAGGTTTGCCTTTAGCTGAGCAGTAAGAGATGGATAAGATTTGAGTGGAAGCAAGACATTCAAGTGGGAGGCTAAGATAAACAAAGATGTGAAGGCAGAAATGAGTACGCTGTCCTGTGAGACTGAAAAGCAGTTTTCACCCATCCCCTTTTCTTTGGTCTTGTTAGATCCTCCTGATGGGGACAAGGTCAGAATTATTTGAAAGAATTTTGCCTTATCTGAATGGACTTCCTATAGAAACAAATCAAGAGGTCATTGAATAAGGGAACAGTGATAGTTCAGTGGATTAGAAATGTATGTGTCTGGAAGGAAAACATAGAAGGGTTATTATGATTATAATACAATGTATAAAGTGCTGCTTTGGGAGCATATTTTCTTGAAGCCAGGAAGATTCCTAGGGAGCCATGACTCCTTTCATTCAGCTAGATGACACCACACACACACACACACACACACACACAAACATGCACACACTCACTGTATCTATCATATAGGTCTAGTTATACATATAGAGTGAAAAACACTCCAGGTGATGTTCAAGTTTCTCAGTCTTCTATCAGACACTAAACTTTTTTACACTAAACCTCTTCTTTATCTTCCACAAAAATTCACTCATGTTCTAAGGACATCTTAGATTTACTGGCTTGATTACAAACCCTGACAGTCGTGAAGCAAGCTTGCACTTTAGTGCACATAACCTTCTGTCATCCAAATGAGTCCACTGGTACCGTTCTGTCTGTTCCCTCCAAGAAATGAGCAAGTTCTTTACTTTCCTAGCTCAAAGAGTTCCATCAGTATTCTTGGAATCTCATTTTATACTCTAAGCACTTTCCCAAACAAAATATTTACCTTGCTAAGTGAATTCTAGTGAATGCAATTTTCTCCAACTTGCTAAGCGTGTGGAATAGTGGTTGCCAAGGACTGATGGGATGAAGAAATGAGGAGTTGATAGTTAAAAAATACATACAGATTTCAGTTATGTAAGATAAATAAACTTTGAAGATCTACTAGTCAACAATAATATACTGTGCCCATACTTAAAATTTGCTATGCGGAGAAATCTTGTGCTAAGTATGCTATAAAAATTAATAACAATTCAGGAAATAATGAAAAATGTTTTCTAATAATTAATAAGAAGAAAAATTGGAAAACCTTGAGAGGTTATAAAAGTGTTTATGGACTCAAAGGTGGAGATGGTTTCACAGGTATATCTTATCCCCAAATTCATCAAGTTGTATAGATTAAATAAATACAGGTTTTTATGTCAGTGTGACCATAATAATAAGGTAATTTTTTAAAAGCCCTGAAAGTAAGGATAAGAAAAGTAATCTTGGCAATTTTTCAAAGCTTTTTACCAAGTTCTTCCTCCAAAGAAAAGGTAAGAAGACAAAGCACCCTGATGGCTTGCCTTCTTTCTACTCCACATCTTCTTCCCTCCATGGTCCTAACTTCCACCATCCTTCTCTGAAAGCCTTGGAGAAAGTCAGCCTCTAAAAATCCAATTGAGAGCCTCATTCCATCTTGCCTCTTCATTTATTTCATCCCAAGCATTCGAGGTCTTTTCTGGTAGCAAAGATCTCCAGACCTAGAAGAAGGTATTTCTGTGAATATAGCACTATTGATAATACAATCAACAACGCAAGTGTTTATGGGAGGTTTGGACTTTCAACCTAAACCTCAGAAAAAAGGCAATGAAGAGCACATAAAAGAAGAGAATAAAAGGAAATGAAAAGAATAAAGGACCTTTTGAAGAAGAAAATGGGGCATCTGGTAGATTTAGTAGGGAAGAGCTGAGCCCCCCGATGGAAGTACAATAAGGGAAATATTCCTGGTCTAAATATTTTCAAAGGGAACCAAAATTGGTCATTGAACTTGAATTTATTAGGTTGAACCACATGATGTTGTTAACATTCAACTCTTTTCACCTGTGGAAATAACAATGCCATATGATTCAACCATATCTAAGTAGCCAGGGATTTCATTTGATGGTTACTCAATCTGAGGAGGATGGTAGTGGGAAATAATTGATGGATACATGATTCAATTACTTTGTTGTTTTGTTTTGTTTGTCTAGCAGTTTTACATTAATAAAAATACACACAGATACCAAAGTTATCAGTAAGATATGATAAAATAAACTGTACTTTTTGTTTACATGGTATTTGTATGTATATATTCAAATATATACATTATATTAACTATGCACATGTAATTAAATATCTTATATGACAATCCCATTAATTATCAAGTAAACAGCTACTAAAAGTAGCCTTTTCCTCTCATTTGTATATGTCTAAGCCTAGAGAGAGCAGAATGGAAAAGATGTGACAGTTGTCATTTACCAAGACTAGGAAATAAAATAACTAATGAGTCCTGTGATGGAGTGTCAGATGTTTTTCCTTGCCCTAAAATAAAAATATTGGAGATAGAAGTTGCTAAAATTAAATATTGTAAAACTAATGAGTGGAATCTGTGATCAAATGGGAACACAATCCTTATCAGAGGAAAATATTACCCATGAAAGCATAGACCTTATTCCTCAACACAAACCACTAAAAGAAAGACATTCTGTGCCAGTGGGTATAAAGAATAACAATACCATAACTGTGTATGTATGGCTGTCTCAAGAATTTCTTTTTTGCAACTTTACTTGTTCCAAAAAATGACAAATTGAAGTTTAACAAATACAATAATTTTCAGTCTTTATTTATTTCTTTTTAAAAGAAAACAGAAAGAACAGAAATTTCACAGCTGGGAATAGAAAATATCTTGTGAATATGGCTTTACTGCAAGCTATGTGTCTGAATTAAAGATGTTAATGCTGAATTCACCCACCAAGATCAAAACTCCTACAAAACTCTTCCAGCTGCAGCATTTATGGCTCCAGGTTTTGTTTCAGAAAGTGAGGAATATGTTCCAGGATTATGATCTTATTTCTCTTTCCTCCCTGTTGTAAGCATAACCATAGTCTGCTCTTTGAATGCAATGGAAATGTGTGGTTGGCATTGTTTTTCCCACAACCATGGAAACACCTGCTTCCAAATTAATTTATAATCTATTTTATACCTATGGCTGCAAGCCACATTGTAGCTTATTTTTTTAAGAACTTTGGTAAAGCATATAAGAAAGTTTATAATGTCTGCTTCTTCTCTTTTTTTGTTTCTTATGACATAATGTTGGCTTTTGCACATTTCATTTTTATGTCCAGCTTTTTAAGATTTTAATAATATGTAAAGATATGTGATACGTTGGAATATAATGAAGTTCTTCTGAATCTTTCAAAGGATCTTCCAACACAGATATTGTATGCTGCACACACTTGCCTTGAATCTTGGTTCTAGTTTCTCATTTTATTTGGCCAGATTAAACCATGAGGTAAAGTAGCTTTCCAATTACTTTAACAAAGAGATCTGAATGTCCCCACAACTTCATGGCCCCAAATATGAATGATTCACTTTTGTAAAACTATTTACTCCTCTCCTTTAGATTTTATGGGAAGTTAAAGGGAAGAAGTGTCTAATACATCCCAGATGATCCTGTGAAAGAGGGATTATGAAAGTCAATGTAACTACCGTTTCTTTACCTTGCTTTGCTCTGTTTATCAACTACAGGGGCAGAGAACTTCATAATTAAAACAATATTTGAACTACTTTAAATGTTATACTGAGATAAGTATTAGGTTGACATATGGTAATTTTTAATATATTTTTAAATATTTTATGAAAATAATCATTCCTTTTTCACAACAAAGAGCACAACAAAGAAACATGAAACTGAATTAACTTTAGTAACAAAAAGTTCAAGGCTGACAATAAACAGACAATTAAAAGCCATGCTCTTATATAGTCCTCAAACATCTGTCTTTGTTATTCCAAGGTGATGATATTATGTTTCTATATTAGGAAAAGTGAAAATTTAAAATGTTGAAGTTGAAAAAGGGTGGTAATGGAAGCATTAGTCTCCAAAAGCAAAACCTGAGCTTATAAATCAGGGGTAATGCTATTTAACCACTCCACTTTCCCAAACTGAGGGTGAGTCATAATTTATGAGCATGAAGACTAAATACATTTTTTAAAAAATGAAAGATGATCACTTGCTTCTTTCTATTACTGCAAGATGATCTGTGCAGCATAAGGACACAAACCAATATTTGCAGCCTCTTAGAGTTTCATGTGGCATTGTTATAACACATGGAAATTTTGTTGGTGATTAGCATTGTAATTTGTGTTTATTTTAATTTCCCTATGGCTTAATGAATAGGACAAGGTAACAAACAAGTTTTTCTAAATTCGTGTCTTAAAGCTGTGACTAATATTTTATTATTTTTTTCTTATTAAATTTCCATGCAATAGAAAGCACATTAATTTGACCAAAGATTATTAGCATTTAAAGCTTTTGTAATACGAGATGTTGGTCAAAATCTTGTGAAGTCACATAGATGGTGTTGTTGTTGTTGTTGTTGTTGCTGTTGTTGCTGCTGTACTGTTGCATCACTGTTGTTTATCAGATCAGCTTGCAAGTTCACACAAGAGAACCAACAGTGTTTTTATACTTCACAGACTAAGATTCATAAAGTAGCCCGAGTCCTCGAACACCCTTCCTTCATTTGTCCATCTTAGTAATCTTTTAAATTAAAAAGAAAAGGAATTTAATGCAGAGGAAAGAACAGGTAAATGGGCAGCCAAAAAGAGACAGTGACGTTACCTTATAAAACAATGAGAAGTTACTGCCTAATTGGTAAGCCATGTCCTTCAGATGATAATATTAGTCACCTATTCTTTTGTCTCGTGTGTTATATTTCCTTATTGATTTCTCCCTGTCTAAATAGTCTTTGTGCCAGGCCACACTGGCATTGTTCACACTAGATTATAAAATCCCTATGTCAGCATTATGGCATACAAAGCCATGTAACTGCTTTACAGTGGATGGACTAGTTGTGAAATAAACATTTCTACAAAGTCTTTAAGATTCACAAAGCTTTTTTGTTTTGTTTTGTTTTTTGGTGCTTGATTTTTGGGGGCAGGGGGAGAGGGTACCAGAAATTGAACTCAGGACCTAATGCTTGCCAGGCAGGTACTGTGCCACTGAGCTAAATCTTGGCAAGATTCACAAAGTATTTATGTTTGGGCCACTGTCATTTTAATGATTCATTTTAGTGTTAAAAAGAAAGAAAGAAAGAAATTTTACTTTGGCTACCCACTTCTGGGCAACAATGTGGTTCACTTCCATAGATTGCCAACAATCTTTCAAATATTTGTAAGAACTGTCTTAAAATGTTACCAGAGGGCAATTAATGATAATTTATGTCTTTGCATTAATCACCTACTTAGCTCTGAATTGAGGTTAATTCCTGAGTCTTCTTCATCCACCCATGAAATTCTCCTGAAAATAGCCAACCTCTAGGATTGAGTCCTTGGGTTTCTGTCAATACCTGCTTCTTTAAGTGATCTCCTAAGGTGAAGGCATCCATTACCACAGTCTTGCTAGTGACTCTTAAATCTACATTTCCAATCCTAAAATCCCATAAAAACTCTTGACCTAATCTTCCAAAAAATAATACCACTAATGTGCCTAAATGTCATCTTTCCCAGACAACCAACTCCTTCTCCAGCCCCCTACTTAATAATTATTGTGATAAGTATCACTGTAACCCTGTCACCTGCCCACAACTCATTCCATTTTTTCCCCTTAATTTTTCTTCAAAGAATTTATCACCCACTAAAGTACTATACAAAGCTTAACTAAACTATAGTGACTGTTTAAATTTTTAAATTATTGAAATGAGATATATTGCAGTCCAAAATACTCACCATTGCTTCAAGCACACTTATCCTACCATTCTTGTCACTTTCTGAAGGAGTTGTGAAATCCCTCTTTTGTGTCTATGAGACGTAATTAAAAATATACAATGAATGCTGATGGCTGGTGCCATCCAATGGAAAATCTAGCTCATAGAAACATTCTGATGTGTCCTCATCTACTTATTCACCAAATCTGACTCTTTGAGACTTCTAGCTCTTCCCCAAATTCAAAATGACTAGGAAAGGTAGACATTTTGAATCAATTCAGGACATCAAAGTAACCATGACAGTACAACTCAAAACACTCACAAAAGAGGACTTCCAAAACTGCTTCAAAAAGTGGGGGTAACAATGGAATATGCTCCAAGCCAGGAGGAATATTTTGAAGGGGACTGATGGCAGTGTCTTTTACTGTAATAATTTTTTTCAGCTTAAATATTCACTGTACTTTTCAATCACACCTTGTATATTTATTTGTGAACCTTAGTGGGTCCCTGAACAACACATACTCCTTGTTCCCCCAGATGCATTTAACATAAGATTCAAAACTACCTCTCCTACCTTTTTCCCTCAGCTATGAGGTCAAAAGTTTTTCTAGTTTATTTTTCTTCTTCACTTTGATATAAACTCCATACAATCAGGGGTTTTTGTTCACTGTATACCATTACTAAGAACACAGAATGCACTCAACGAAAATGTCTTAAGCAGATGAAGGGATAAATGGATAGATGAAAGAATGAAACTATAATGCTCCAGAACCTCTAAGCCATAAAAATTACAATCATATTTAAATCTGGTCTCACATGTGTCCTGTACATCTAATCAGTTACAAAGCCCCGTGATTTGTTTTTCGACATTTTTTCTCCATCAAGTTCAAACCTTAAATGCCTCTTGCATGGATTTAAGACAGACATCTCCAGGCTCACTTCATTCAATCACTTCCTCCAGGAGAAATCTTTTTTAAAACACTAGTTTTCATCATACTATAAAATTGAAAACTTACTGTACAGCTTACAGAACCACCATAACCTGATCCTTAATACATTTTACCTTTAACAACCTATTCCAATTTCCAATTGCTGTTTATCATTCTTGTTTCTTATCCACCTAAACTATGTACAAGGATCTTCCCTACGTTGGTGCCTTTACTTAGAATATTTCTACTAACTACCATTCTTATTTTTCCCTATCTATTCAAATCCTATAAGTTTTTTGAAATCTAATTTCCAGCTATGTTCCACTGAGATCCTTAAAATCTTCACTGACAGTCACAAGTTATACTGATCCCTGTATCGTCTGGTCTCTGAATAACCTCATGATCCACTGCTTAATCAGTGGTTTCATGGTTTTCTTTCCGTGGCTCTCAATAAGATGGTAACACAACTAAACATGAGGCATTCTCATAACCAGTCCTGTGTCAGTGCTGCATCCAAAGAGACATAAATTTAAAAGCCAAACATACACCTGAAAATATTTTAAATTTTTCTTGAGATATTTCAAAGACACAACAAATATCCTAAAGCTCCCACTTTTTTCTTATTATTTCTGAAGTTTTCATTGCAAATGTTCAATAATCATTCTTTCTAACCTCATTTATGTTTTTTACACTTAAAACTCCAGCCATACTGCTTTTTTATTTCTTCAATTATCACCATATCTCTCAGCCCTGATTATTCTTCTAGGAATAGCTCTCTGCCCTTGTCTTTTGTCAACCAATATAGACTTTTAGGGTTCCCTCTAATAATAGACACAGATATTAACAAGAACAAAATCCCGATCTCTAGAGCTGTTGAAGTAAAGAGAGGATTCTTCTTCCTTTGAAGTAGGAAAAAGAGGAAAAACTATCAGTATTTAATGAGTTAATTTTTTTTTTTGTCCTTGTCACATCTTCCCTGTGAATCTCTACTGAGGACATACCACTTGTTTCCCCTGAGACATTTCCTATGAAATCCCAAACCTCTATCACATACTCTCTTTCTCCCACAGTGTTGGGAGATTTATCTTACAAAGCAAACATTAGTGTGGGATAGTCTGCACCAGATAGTGACCTATCTAGCCTGACTTTCCAACTACACATTCTCCATGTAGAGCATAGTAGAAATTTCCAGGCATCTGACTTCCACATTGTTGAACGCTCACAACTGATGAGTGCACAGCCCATGCCAGCCCTTTCTTCCAGATGCTTTGTTTTCTGCCACTGAAAGATAATCTGGTTACCAAGTTGCTTTCTAACAGTTCCATGATACTGCTACATCTGTTGGCAAAACATGCCATGGTGTGAGAGTGAAGCAACTTCAGTGCCACAGAGCATTGCACAGACCAAGCCCTGGAAACAGTCACAGACAGCAGCATCCAATGCTAGAGACAGAGGAGAAATAAAATAATAGACACTGAAAATACCAGGAAAGTGGTAAATCCAAAGGTCATTTTCATGTCTACACAGCAGACGCAAATAAACATTTTCCATAACTGAGGGGGAACTTTGCAAAGATCTAAGATATGTGAATAGAGACAGCATAAGTGCAGAACCAAATATTATCGTTTAGGGGATTCTTATTTTGCCCTTTGGTTCTATAACTGAGAAAACAAGTTCTGTGGAAAACAGAATAACCATAACTACCTAAAAGTACACTTGTAGAACTTGTGTGAAAGGTGGGAGCGTAGGTCTTGGCACATAGCAAATGCATTGTTGATAGTTATCTCTCTCTTTTTTTTCCCAACTATACTCTCCATCCCAAAAAGCAGACTCTATGTCTTCCAAGTACTTATCCATGCAAATATATTCATCAGGTGTTTACTAGGCTTTGGAAATCTACTAGTAATTGAAACAGAGATAATTGTACCTTACTAGCAACTTAGGCATGGAGCAGGTGCTAAAGAAATATTTGTGCTTTAACAATGCCTATTCTTAGTGGTCCCATCTCTGAGAACCCTCCGCTGGATTCTGTACTCCAGAGGGATCTAACTAGAATTTTCTGTCTCAAAAAGCAGTTAATGTTGACTTTGTGTTCAACAATAACCAAAACACAGAAATAAAAAGAGGCATTCTGGGAAAAGACATAGCTAAGAGACATAACTTGAAATTAATTGCTAGAATGTCTATCCAGATCAAGTGAAGGAAAATCTGGTAAATTCCAGGAAGGGTATCAGCACTTACTATATCAAACCATGCCAAAATCCATCATAAATCAAAGTAGAAAATAGTCAAATGACAATTTTTACTACTAAGAATTGTCAGAGTTGTGTGTATATTATTCACTGTATACAGGTTGATTTTCCATTACAATTAATATAGCTTTGGGCTGGGGATTTAGCTCAGCAGTATCAGCACCCTGCCTGTCAAATGTGAGGTCATGAGTTCGATCCCCAGTACCAAAAAAACTATATATATATATATATATATATATATATATATATATATATATATATATATATATATGGCTTTAAAAGTGGTCAGATTTCAATTGGATTTCATTTAAACAAAATATTTGAATAAAGTGGAGTCTTACATTTTAAAATATATCGAATTTTTAAAATGTATCAACTAGTTACTATGATAAATTATAATTTCTTCAGACCTTAAACCATGTTTGGTGCAAAAGAGATCATAAAACAAACCACACATTCTGGGGTATCATATTCCAAAGAAACATTTTTCTCAGTCAGGAATCATTTACTGAGTGTCTGATCATCATTTAACAGGTACCCTTTTATTTTCTGAAGATATGATAAGTAAGATAAAATATCATATCATGTGTAGTCTATAGATATTGTGGAAAAATATAAAGAAATATGAACAATGTGACAGGAGTGAATAATGAAAGAACAGTAAATCCTTCCTGAGTAAAAGGACAAAGTGTCAAAATAAAAATAGTTCTTAAGTCATGAAAAATAAATAAATTTGTCAGTGGGATGGAGGTGGAGGTGAGAAATAGCGTGGACACTCCAGGGTGAGAAAGAAATATAAAAGAGTGGCAGATTCTGGGAACCATTCATAGTACCAGGGTGTGTTTGTCCCAAAAGATGAATCTTCCAGGAAGCAGTATTTTCAATAAGGGACAAAAAGAGTAAGGGATGTAGCTCAGTGATAGAGCATTTTCCTAACATACAAATGGTCCTTGGGTTTGATTCCCAACAAAACAAACAAAAACACTAAAAAGGTACAGAAAAAGTACATCTTGTTGGCCATAATATTTCCAGTAGGTTCTCTGGCACCTGGTAGGTGTTCAATGAATATTTATTAGATAAGTTCTCAGAGAGAAGACAAGTTTCAAATGATGAAGGCATCTCAATGTTGTTCTAAAGATTTGATCCTCTGCAGAGCACCCTGAAGAATTTTAAGGGAAGAGTGACATACTTAGGTTTGTGTTTTAGAATGTGTCCTCTAAAAATAATCTTGAGAATAGGAAGCAAAAAAGTTCAAAACAATTGTAAGAAATGATGGAACCTAGACCAAGACAGAGTCAAGGGATAAACCAAAGGGAACAATTGGGAGAATCATTTGGGAACTAGAACAGATAGTGCCATATGGCTGTTTAGATACTAGCAGTGAAACAAAGAAAGCAGCCTAGAATAGCTCCCAGATGCCTAACACCCACCACTAGGAGAATGCTATTGCCATCAACAACACAAGAAATGTGAACAAGTATCTTCTATAAAATTGTTATTAAAAACATACTCACATGTATTTACAATAAAATTCCTGGACCAGGTATGAAGATATGTGATAGAAAAATTGGGATTGTTTTATGATTTAACTATTCATTAAAAGACTATTTAATAAGTTCATGATATATTCAAGCAGAATACTAAGTGGTCAGTGGGGACATAATTGTGTGAAAAAATAAATGGCCCTTCTCGTTGTGGCACTTGCAGCTTTATGTAAAGGACAGGCTGTCAATTATATCACAGGCAGATGGGGATAAATTATGGAAGAATGTAAAAGTCATGTCAAAGAAATTCTCTTTATCCACGGAAGAGTTTTAAGAAAGGAGAGAAAGAGAGTTACTAGATGGCATTTACACTTGGAAAAGATCACTCGAGCTATTGTACTAGAAGATCCACTTTGGAGGCCCTTACGGGGTTCAGACCAGAAGCAACCGAATGATTGATTCTGAAGAGCATGGCTTACTGATGTGGTCATCTTGGTTGTTGATACCCAGTTCCCATCTTTATAAATCAGTACCTTCTACTACACTAGTTTCTAAATATTTTCACTGTTTTACTACAATTCACTACTAACAAGGTAGCAATGGAGATAGAAAGGTGGATTTAAAAAGCTTTTAGGAAGCTGAAGTAATATCCTTTCAGGATGCCACAACCTTTACTACTGGTCATCAGGTTCTTCTAGCTGTTGATCTGTGATGGGGAGGAAGAGTGAGGACCCAGAAAAAAAGGGGAAAAGCACAGCTGTTTGAAAACAGTAAAAGGTCATACTAAGAAGCCCCCATTGCCTTTCTTGTCCCTATTCCTCTCACTGGCACTTGGCTACGTTGGTCTCCAGAAACAGCACCACTTAGCCTTTTGGTTTATGAATGAGGAAAATCAGGCATTGGAGAACATATAACTTTCCCCAAACTAGCTCTTATTTATCGTAAATTATTGACACTTTATTTCCCCACATCCTTGTTCAGTGAATCATTTAACATATGTTGCTCTCTGACTGACTTGACCAGACCTAAGCCGATTGTTCAGTGTAGATTCCTAGCTTCTTCTCCACTCTGACTCGTATTCCTCATGCTATTTATAGTAGCCAACGCAAGTAGAGCAAATGAAACTCACCAATTTGTTGCTTATTGCAACTCAGCTCACATAAAAGACTCAGTTGATAGAGGGATAATTAAACCTTTGTTCTAAATGAGCTTAGGGGATTATCTCTAGCTTTTAGTTCTCCATGCCATCTTTGTCCCCAAGTGCCAAATATAATCCTATGTTGCTACAAGCAGAATGTGGCAAGCAAGCAAATTGTGAAGTATAACTAAGACAAAAATCAATAACCAATTACGTTGAGCAGTTGCCTTTCGGAAATCATCATTCGACCTTCTACAGAGGGTACAAGCTGTTGTAACCTCAAGAAGCATACCATCTTGACCAGGGATTTAGCTCAGTGGCTTAAGTGCCTGCCTGGCAGGTGAGAGGTTGTGAGTTTGATCCCCAGTACCAAAAAAAAAAAAAAAAGAAGCATACAATATTGATAATTTAAAAATACAGAGCTACTAAGCAGTTTGTGATTCGCCTCAAATGAAGCACATGCTGTAAGTCTTTGTGCATCTTGAGAAGTAGAGTTTGGAGGTAGCCAGAAACATGGAGACAGAGCTGCCAGTGATGAGCAAGATGTGAAAGGTAAGTTCAAGGAAAAGTAGTCCAAGAATGGACAGAATCTGGAAAAGCAGAAAAGAAAGGATGTGAGGTTTTTAGATTTTAGGTATAAGAACTGCAGGGGAGGTAAAAGGATTTTTCTTTGTATTTTTTGTTGTTGTTGTTGATTAACTTTCAGATTTACTTTTATCATTTTAACAGAAATGTTTGGAGGAGGAGCAAGAAGTAAACAGAAAGGCCTGTGTTTTCTATTTTGCCAGATAATTTAGAATTTTAAGAAATATTTATCTAATTCTATTAGACTCTTAATCTATATTTGCTCCTTTCCAATGTTCCTAAAAGGTACTGGAGGTTTCTCAAACTTAAACATTAATAGAGACAGTGCACATAAAATCTGACATAGCAAAATTTCATGGGGAAATCTCCCTTATTTGCTACACTTCAAGCCCCTGGATCAGAACATATGTGAGTGTACAGGCGTAGTGGCACACGCCTTTAATCCCAGCACTCAGGAGGCTGAGGCAGGAGGATCCTTGTGAATTCGAGGCCAGCCTGGGCTACTAAGTGAGTTCAAGGTCAGCCTGAACTGCATAGTGAGACCCAATCTCAATAAATAGGGCCTGGGATTTAACTCAGTGGCGTAAGTGCCTGACTGGCAGGTGCAAGGTTGTGAGTTCAATCCCTGGTACCAAAAACAAAAAAGAACATATGTGAGTGTGGTATATAGGATGAAAGCAATCACTTTTTTAGCTGTAAGATGTTTATGTTTATGTTTATGTTGTAGTTTGGAAGTTCAAAAAGAATGGAAGAGTAGACTTCACTAGAAACTCAATCCTGGGAGTCTTTGAAATGAGTGAGCTAGGGATATCATTGTCTACAAGATCACCCATCTAGAGAATTCTTGTATAACATCAAATAGCAGAAATTTCTAGAAATACAAAGTCTATTAGGAGGCTAGAAAATTGCACTGACCCCAAAGCCAGATCATCGCAAAAACTCAGAGGATGGTGGCGACACCAAGGCTCTACCAAATAGAGCTTCCTAGGACATTCAGAACTAGTCCATAACTAAACAAAATGGCCCTGAGAAAACCATGTGTTGTTCATCAAACTTGAAGAAGAAACATTTCAACACTCAAGCAAAGATACATAACTCTCAGGGGCCTAATTTTAAGAGAAACCCCTGCCTGAGAATGGGTACTGGACATGGCAAGCTCCTGGGTCACAGTTTTGTTTCTTGATCACCAGTTCTCTCACCCTTAGGTCATGTGGCTGAGACTGTACATCCAGTCTACTACTTCTTTTAGAGTCACGAACCCAAGAAAATCTAGCTCAAGAACAAAGAAAGACAGAAACCATTGTGGGCTACAGCTGTATGGAAAGTTTTAATCCAAAAATAAGATGAGTAATAACAGCTACCACATAAGAGCATCTCTTCATACAGGTACTGTGTTTGGCTTAGTGTTTTGTTTGTTTTATTAAAGAAAATTTCACAACTCTATGACAGAATTATTGTTTTCACAGGTACCAAGAAGTAGAAAGAAAAGATTCCAATTTTAGTGACAGTCTGAAGCCCACTGCCCTTCCATTGAAATCTTCTGCGTCAATTCAGGGGACCTACTGAAGCATTTTGCTTGACTTCATATAGAGAACAATAGATAGGAGTTAGAAGGAAAGAGCCACATGACCCAGTGGAAAAGCAAAAGGCAAGTCTGGTTTATAAGGAAAAACAGAAAAGGTGATACTGTGGGGTTAACTGGCAGTTTCTGAGCATCCATCATCGAAAGAGTAAGACACTTAGGTGACCATGTGAATGGACTGGGAGACTCTATGAAAATAAGGAAGAGGGAGAACACAGTCAAGGGAGATACTAGTACAAAGAGAGGTTGGTGACTGTCCCAGGGCCGGGTTCCAACATGACAGGCATACTTGGCTTGACAAACCGGAAAGTGCCTGAAAGAAGAAAGCCTGGATGAAGATGAAAGGAAAGAAACAGACACACCCACCTGCTGGAAAACAGAAATGGACCTACAGCAACAGCAGCTGATACCCTACATTTTCAAACGGGCTGAGCTTTAACACAAAGGAGTGACAGATTGTCAGCAACTGTTTTCAAAAGAAAGCCTATGATCACAAGACCCAGGACATATCTGGATCTACACCACATGCCACTGGGGCCAGCACAAATGAAAAGCCTCTACCCCAAGGGGCTCAGTCAAGTCAAGGGAGTTTATCTCTGAGAATTCTTTGTTTTTCATGCATTCTTGTGGTCTAGCATTGCCATTTCCAAAAGAAGGTTTTTGTGTCTCCCATTTTCCCAATAAGGGAGATTAGTCATAGAGCCACTGAACAGAGAAACACGGACTCTTCCAGGAACTGGTACTGGGCAGGAACATACAGGAGCCAAAGCTTGGCTGTAGTGTCTCCAGCTCACCTCATCTCTACCTCTGTCCTCTGTCTTGACATCCTTTTCTCTCCCTCCTTTGGGTTCTAAACTGTATTCTAAAAAGTCTTGTTCTGCATGTATCCTTTCAGTGATTCTAGTTTTTTTTACTGAGTGTAAGGATCACCCAACTTACCCATCTCCCCATTCAGAGATTCTGTTCCAACTGGTCCCAGGCAGGGCCCCTAAGTCAATGTTTTAACAGACATTGACGTGACTCTGATGGAGATGGTCCACAGACAAAAAACTGCAGCAGGGTGTGTGCTGATAATTAAAGTATTCATTGATAATGGTTTAGGTATTAATGAAGAACTCTTACTGGTAATGTGTAAAGCAGAAGATAAGCATCTTCAATGGTGGAATGTTGGCTAGAGAATGAGTATTTGGAAAGCAGAAGATCATCCCTATCATTTGACATCATTAAACCTACAAGAAAGAGACAATGCAGTTCTGTTGTGTAGCGAACAGAAATGTTCCACTAAACTTACAGCTTTGAACACACCCAGTGTAATCATTAAAGGTCATCATTTTGATATACATTTAATCACAAAGAAAATAAAAGTAGAATTACAAAACCATTTTTAAAAAGTCACTCAAAACCCACATGTGTAAATACTATATTGTCTCCCTAGTGTAAGAAACTAAAAAAGTATATATGATCCAAAATCTATAATAAATACTATGTAAGGGTAAAAAAACAGCTCAAAGAGCAAAAGTAATTGGGAAGGGAAAAGTGGGAAAGAGAAAAGGGAAAAGGAAAAGATATAAATCTGTATATATGTATATGTAAGATAACTAAAACGAACACACTGCTGAATGTATTCGTTATTGAGAAAGAAAAATTAATACTCATATGATTAGATCAATTTTACATGTCTATATCTGTTCATGTAAACAACCATTTTGAAGATAATGATACGCAATATTGCAACCATTGTCAAGTTTCTATCATCCTGTTTTGTAAACCTGCAGTGTTATTGTTGTGCATTTACTCTAGTTGTTTGTTTGTCTCTTTTGCTTTTTGTCTTTGTTATATGTGTCTTTTCTTTTTTTGCTTAAATAAATTTAAAAAAATCACTCACTCTGAAATCAAGTGGCCCATGAGGCAACTACTCATGTAAGGTTGACCTTGTTGTCCCTGCCCTACACCCCACCACCCTCTCATGGTGCCAGTACCTCTTTCCATCTTGATTGTCAAGATAAACACAAAACACCAGCTTAATATTTATAATCTATCTACACAAGAATATAATTACACAAAAAAATAGAATTTATTAAATTTAAATTTCAAGACATTCATATTTTTCTCCAAATCACAGTCAAACATCAAATACATTCACTTCACATTAAATTCCTGTGCTTCTATTCTTTATAGATTTTATTATTCTACCCATACTTTTTCTTCTGTTAATTTTGTTTTGAATTTTGGCATGTTTTTGCACACTTGTAACTACCCTGAAAACATAGCCTTCACTGGTTTATAATACTGTTTAAATAGAAAAAATAACAAAATAATAAATGCATATCCTATAGTTCTGTTTTAACCTTTACTTTTTCCTTGAAATTTCTAAATTGTCATTCCCATGAATGCTTCAGAGAAATGTGAAAAATACTGGATTTTCATGCCACCCTTGATCATAAAACAGATCTCTTTCACACATACACACACACACACACACACACACACTCACACAAGCCTAAGTTTTTAAAACTCTACAGAAAGGCAGTTTTACAGCTCCTTGCAAGATTAAAATTAATCTGGGAGGACTATCTCTGATTGGTTAGCCTTCGTTTTTCAAATATATTATCAGTTGGGTAAAAGGGAGAGCTGTGCAGAGGGCATCTTAACTCAAATGGCATGTTTTCAATCTTTCTCACTGTTGATATAAGCATATATTTCAAATTCGGAAATTCTGTTATTTTCCCAAAACTTCTAAAAACCAACTCTCAGACATATGTATCACATTTTCCCTTGAAGTACAATGCACTTTTTAAAGTTACTTTTTTTTTTTTTTTTTTTGGTACCAGGGATCAAACTCGCGACCTCACGCTTATCAGGCAAGTGCTTGAGCCACTGAGCTACATCCATGGCCCTATAAAGTTACTATTTTTTAAAATTATCACAAACTGCTTAATACTTTTACCATTTGAAGAGGAAATTAAGACAAGCCTTCTGATTATCATTTTTAAATAATTTCTCGGTACAGTTCATTTCAAATAAACAAACAATATTCTTAATATTCTGTTCCCCTTACTCTTTAGGAAAGTTGTGAACAATAATATGTCATGTTTCCTAAAACATTTTAAGAATCAATTTTTACAAATTCCAGGAGCTAGAGGTCTGGTTAGAGAAGTCAGTGGGAGAGCAAAGAATGAAGACTTTCTGGACTTCTCTGTACTTTATTTTTAGGCCCACTGGAGGATCTTTAAAAGATGCTAGGATCTCTAACAGCATTTACATTTGAGGCGGGAAACCCTGCATAGCCTCTACCTACCTATGGTATTGCAAAGAAATCTTTAATGTCTCTTTGAATTGAATCATTGTTCACTCATTCATTCAACGAATATTTATTCATTACTTTCTATGTGCCAGAACGGTATAAAAGAATCAATAATGAGCAAAATTGGCCTGATCCTTCAGTTGATTGGGAAAGTGTTTAGGAAAGAAAATGATCGATTGGAAGTCAAATGAATTTCTATGACATAACTTGGCTTAAGTTTACTAAACATGACCCCAAAATTCTCGCGCTCAAGCCATTTTCTCTAAGGCAAAACCATTCACTTATCCTGGAGTTTTTTAAAAAATGAATTGGGATAGGGATTCTAATATATTTGAAAACAACTAAAAGTATTTTATAATTATTCCTCCCAATTCTTAAACCCTAGCTCAAACTTTATCCCATTGTTGATATCTTTCAGAAACTTTACTAAACTCCTACAAGCCAGAAATAATCTTTACCTTTTGAAACTTTGAAGCACTTGCCACATGTTGCCTTATGTCATGAGTACAGGAATGTAATTGTCCACTTATCAACCCTTTAATGAATAGTGCAGTGGTGAACAAGAACGGCATTGGCCCTGAGTTCTGAAGTTGATTGCTATTGGTTTTAATCATAGCCTCTCTATGCTTTAGTTTTCTCACTTTAAAAAAAAAGAAAAAGATGGTAGGTGATAGTCTTACTATGTGCAATTATTATGATGATTAAAAATTCTACTATACATCAGGCATGGTGGTCTCAGAAATCAAGAGGCTAAGGCAAGAGGATCATTTGAATCCAAGAGTTAAAGACCAGCCTGAACTACATAAATGAGATCTGTTTTTGTTTTTTGTTTTTTGCTTTTTGTGTTGTTTAAGACAGGGTCTCTTATGTAGTCCAGGCTGGCCTTGAACTTGTGATGATCCTCCTGCCTCAGCCTCCTGAAGGCTGGGATTACAGGTGTGCACCACCACACCTGTCTCCATCTTTAAAAAATAATCTACTGTGAACTGTCACAGCCCAGGAGCCTAAGGAAATATGACAACTAAAAGTTATGTGGTGTCAAGTATGCATTCTGGAAAAGAAAAAAAAGTAAAAACAAAGGAAATTCAAATAAAGTACAGACTTTTGTCCTTACCAATACTGATTTATTAATTGTGGCAAATGTATCATAGTGATATTAGGTGTTAATAATAGCAGAAATTGAATGTAAGGTATATAGAACTTTCTGTACTGTCTTTATCATTCACGATTTCAGTATATGTGCTGTCAAAGTGAAAACGTTTCTATACTCTCTGTGACTTTTTTATGAATCTAAATCTACCTTAAAACACAAAATTTTATTTAAAAGTAAAAAATTTTTAAATGTTACTATATGTAAAATATTTAGAATAATATATGACCCATGGTAGATAATAAAAAATAGGTAGTACTTGTTTAGTAGTACAGTAATACTGGTAATACTAGAAAACCTACAAAAGCTTTAAGCAAGATTACTAATTTCTTGTTCCTTATGTTTTCTGTTTTGTTTTATTGTTGTTTTGAGAGTTTTATTTTCTGTCATATTTAACAAAAGACTGTAGCTGTAAATAAAATTACAATTTTCCAATTTTCTTTTTTAGTGTTATACAGGAAAATGTTTATTATATCAAAAACTATATTCACTATAGTGTCTTTTGAACATAATTCTGTAAGGTATGATTAGTTAAATTGCCATGCCTCAAATGTCAGAAACATCTACTTGAGAAGCTATGAATTTATTCCATGGGTTTCTAAGTTATTTTAATTTCCAAATTATAATTTTATAAGTATTTCATAGTAACAAGTACGGATCTAATCATGTTTTATGCCCTTTACTGGCTTTACATCAAGTCTAAATGTATTATTATGTCATCCTAGGACCAGCACAATTTAATCGTTCCAGATTCATCAACTTCCTGCCCAACAATTCTCCACTATTATTACAGATTGGCTTTTGTTTATGCTTTTTTCTGACATATATATATTCTTATAATAAAATAACTCTCATCTTTGAAGGTCTTTTCCATATGAGTACTTCTGTTTCTTCAGAAAAAATAACTGACTCCTTCATCTTCCCATAGTATTTTATCAAAAAATTCTAAAAATCATAATCTTCTGATAGACACTAAGTATCATTTATTGATCTTCATGTTAATATTTGTAATTGGGTACACTGTTTTCAAATGATTCTTTCTTGGAAACACAAGGACTGTGATTAATTAACCTAACAGATCCATGCAGAATATATTTCTAATTCTCTTAGACATTATGTATGTTTTCTACACCATACTGTTACTTACATGGGCTTAAATTGCTTTAGGAATACTTCACTGCCATTTCCTGTCTTTACTCTCCACTTTAATTAGACACTCCTTAAAAAATAGATCACATTTATTCCTTTTGTTCCCTTATGAAAACAATGGTAACAATGACTGCATATAATTAAGTAGTCACATATTTGTGAGCATGGGCATGCTTCATTCTTTATTCAAATTTAGTAACTCTTAGTGTTCACTTCCTTCAATTTTGTCTCTGAGAATTGCCAAGAGAGTTCCCTCATCTGCCCAAGAGCCTGAGTTAATAATCTTATATCCCTAGGCAGCTAAAGATTCATGAAAGATGTTTGTTCACCTTATAGTGGAATTTGGGCTTCCTTAAAGATAGCCAAAGCTAGAAAAAAAAAAATAGATAGCCAAAGCCAACCAAAAAAAGTTTATTTCTACAAAATCAACATACTGATTTTGAAAATTCAATTAATACCAAAAAGTAGACAAATTCTTCCTTCATTTCCCAATATAACAATTTATTTCACTATAAATAAGGCATCATTTCATGTGTGTATTTTCTGAATATCTTATATATTAAATTTATATTTTTTAAAATTTTATGCATATAAATATGACTTCAACAATTCCATTTTTAAGCAATAGAAGTATTCTTCTGCATTTACAGTATTTCATCTCTTTTAATTTGATCAAGCCATATAAACCTCCCTGGAAAGAGAAGTTTTGATAAGAAGCAGAACTTTGAATATGAAATATGGTAAAGAAAACAAGTGCCCAAATTTCACATCTGTCTTACAGATATACTTTGTTCCTCACAGAACTAAGGGGGCCAAGTTTTGTGGCAACAGAGACAATTTTCGAAAAGCACAGAATTTAAATCCTAAACTTAAACTTAATCCAGACTCTCCTTATTCTACGTCTTTCATACCAGGGGGTCAAAATCCTGTGTTAACCCAACTCATACTCGCACACATCAGATCTTTAGCAAGTAGGTGTCTTGACAAGATAATTTCCCTAAACTCCTAAAATTATGATGAAGCCAGCATGTTAGATTTGATGGCAGACTTTGCTAAAGCTACGAAATCTGCTCTCCACCACCAATTGAATTTGGGTACATCTATTTGTGCAGTGTGCTAGACAAAACCATGCTTCTAAAAGCCAGAATGAGACTTTGCCCAGCATCCTCTTAAAAACCAAGCCAGCACAGAAGGCAGTATCATGCAACGTTGGTACAATCATTCAGAAACTTCTATATATTCAGTGACTTGAATTTGAAACCTAAACCACAAGAAAATAGATGAGATTCCAAGGGATCCTGTCCTCAGTGTTGCAAAATCATCCCAGTGCAAAAATGTAAATCAAGGCAACGGGTGGGGCACTTTCACAGAAAAAAACTTTCACATGTCTTTTGGGGGAAGAGCTAAATACAAATTCCACCTCCTAGGACACTTGTTCAGAAATGTATGAGTAACCTAAAAAAATAGAACATTTGTTCTAAACAGCTCTCTTCTAGTGGAAATCACCCCCACAAAGGTCAAGACATATCACTGAGCAGTCAAGCTGTGCTGTAACCATCGATCCAAAAAAAGAACATGGACCCTCCTCAATCCCCCCCAGGAGTCCCCACAGTATCACTTGTGGGCCACAATTGACGAGTGGAAACACAGAGTGCCAGAAACATAGACCCAGAATGTAGTTACTCCATCAGCATCTAAACTCTGTTCATTGAATCACTGCCTCTGAACATGTGTACTAAACCACAGCAGCTGCACCTAGTACAAGCCAAAGGGCTTGATTAGAAGCAGTGCCCACAAAGAAATGCGGGAAGAATGTGCAGAAGCTGAACAGTTAGGAATGCAGTATATACACTCACTCCTGCGAAACTATAGCCTTCAACAAATTCAGGCTTCATACTTCAAACCTGGCGAAGCTTTCTGTTAACTGAGATTGTATGTAGTCCCAAGGTGAAGAGGCAAAGCCACCAAAAGTGACAGAGAGCCTGTCTATGTGTGTACTTATATAAGATTGTACTATGCGTCATTAATCAGGCAGCTTTGAGTCCAGCTTACTCACGTGAATAGCATTGATAACAGCATTTTCTAATACCAACGTCAAAAATAAATGCTTCACCTTGACATAAGGACGCAGACCAAGACAGGTCTCTCTTGAGTTTTGAATTCTTATCATACCCTGAGATGATTCATGATGATGGCGCTGCAGTTAATGAGCATATTACCGAATTTCCCACCGCTTTTTGAGTCCATGGTTCAGATTTCCTTGATCATATTCAGCTTTTGCAAATGTTATTCTTCCTGAAAACCTCACTGTACTTTTTTAGTTACCTCAGCTAACCAATGGATACACTAAGCTCCCTTTCATTTCTGCATATGTAGCATGTAAGCCTTCATTGTTTAGTTACCTGAGCATTTCTTCTGCCCTTGCACCATCCCCCCACCATCCCACCAGATTGTGCAGGACTATCAAGATGAAAACAACACTATGACACTCAGAACAAACTTCTCCTGTCAGATGCACACAGGGGGCCCTCTGTTGCACAATCTGCACTTGTCCCCCATGCAGTGGAGATTCAACTCTCAGATATGAGATCCAGACTGCAGATCGGAAGAGAGACTGACTTCTGCCCCTCATCTGGGCCAAAGAATGCTTATCTCCTTATTTCCAACTTCTTCTCAAGTTGCAGCTAGACGTGGGGAGATGTAAATATGTAAGGAAAACCCAAGACCATATTCACAGGTTACCCCTTTTAAGATACCAGCACTTTTCAGTTCCAGTATCACAGGCCAATTCAACTGCTTATTCATAAAGGGCCACTCGCAAGAAAAGGGTGCTCAGTGTGCAGGAAGGAACGCGGAAGTTGCCCCCATATACTGTTCTTTTTGTTCTGACACTTTAGTGTGTGGGATTGAGCCGTGGGCAAAGTTTCTATGTCTCTCTTTCTTGGAGCTTCAGACTATCTCTAATCCATAGCTTTGCTGAAGAAATCCTTTCTAGGGCAGACATAACATAGGAAACTTCAAAAACTGTTGTTGGTGTTTAATATTTATTGAACACCCACAACTGAACCAGGCACTCTACTCTAGCTTGCATTTTATTAGAACTTTCTGGGAGGAAAAGCAAAACTCATTTTGGTCGAAAGCGAAAAGTTGTTTAACCATTGTAAGGGCAACAAGAATACACATTCCTCAAATATCTCTAGTTGCTTCCCATAACACAGTGCCATTTTCTGCTTCTTCCATTAAGAATAGCTATTAACATAATATACTCTGGGAGTTCCTCTCTTTACTCTGTGTAGAGAATGTGTACTTCTTTCACATTCAGCAAAGTCTGACAGTAGTTTGGGTTGGAGAAAAATTACCATATTGTTGCATATTGTTACAGATTCTTTTTTTCAAAAAATGTATAACATAATTGGAAATAAATTGATTTGTTTTCGGTGTGCACAGTGTTAGACCTTGTTTTGGTCCCCTGCCTTGGTCTTCCTCAGAACCCAAGTTTGGTGCCTTTGATAAGCTCTGTCCGTTTATTCCTTTTCCTGAGACAGATCTAACAGAAAAAGTAGTCATAAGCACCTTCTCCCACCTCCCATTCTTCTAGAACTCTACAACAGATCACTTCCCTGGGAGGAGCTGCCCATCCTGTCTCTTATATCTTCAATGACAGCCAGATCTTGAGCCCTGCCTAATCTAGGACTAAGAATTTCACAATGTGCAATTTAAGAACCTTGCGCTTTGCCCACTTCCTACCATCCTTCCTTCTCTTCCCACTAAACCCTACATGTATGGCAAGTATCCTGAAAACTAAGATGTTTTTTGTTCTAACTCTTACATTTTCCAGAATACCTAGATCTCTGCTGGGGAGATCTGCCTCCCCAACTGGTGTGGTATTGGTGATTCCCTGAGTCATTCCATTTATACACGAAAAACGTTCTGGGTAAACATATACCAAAGCATTAATCACTGTTATTTCGTTGTAGAAAGGAGATACTTGATCTCAATTTTCTCCTTAATGTACTATATTTTCCAAATGTTCTGCAGTAACACATACTACTTTCATAATCAAGTGGGGGAAAGTTTGTTTACGTGCTTTCTGTAAAATTTTACCATTATTTTTCCCCTGTGCTTCTGCTTCAGGAAATTTTTTTCTTCTTTTTTCCAAATCTGTTCTGCTGAAAAAGAGCTTTTTTTCAACAAAGGAACCCAAAATCTAAAGAGAAAATACTTCTACAAGGAAATACCTTTTAAAAGGCTTTAAAATCTTTTGTAACCTAAAAGAGGAAGGTTTTTAAACTATATTCTCTCCAGCACAGGAAAAAAATAATTGATTTCACAGCGATGTAAGACATTAAGATTTTTGTGGCACCATGAGAATTATAAAATCAAATCTTAAATTAAAATTATAAAATTAAAAAGTAATTAAAATAATGTAAAGTTAAAAGTGAATTGGAACATAGAAATCAAAATCACAAAATGAAAAACACAGGATGTGGAAAATTATGCTTTGAATGCAAAGTCAGTCTGCCTTCAGCTGTAGACCTGTTTCCTGGGCCACTCGCTCCTGCTACGCTTTAATTGTTCGGTGTCTTGTAACCTCAGGGTTTTCACTCTGCTTGGAACCTGTAGATGTGTTTACTGACAAAATTTACTATTTTATAAATAGTGCTACAGGTTCTGTTAGCTACTTTCCTTTACTGTGTCTATCAGTACCAAAGTACACTGCGGTGCACTTGAATTTCCTTAGTGAAGTTTACGGGTTGATGCCACCTATTTCTTCATTTCAAAATCTCTTCAAGCAGAATTTATTTTCAAAAATTAAAAAAAATATATAAATATTAGATACCGCTTCACACCTGTGAAGATGGCTACACCCAAAAAGACGTTTAGTTACTAGTGTTACTGAGGATGTGGAGAAATTGGAGCACTCGCACATTGCTGTTGAGAATAGAAAATAATATAAACAGTTTCCAAAATACTGTTTGGAAAACAGTTTGACAAGTCCTCAAAAACCTTAACATAGAGTTGTTATATGACCCAGAAATTCCATTCCTAAGTATAGACCCAGGGGAAATAAAAATATGTTCAAACAAAAACTTGTATCTGAATGTGTATAGCAGTATTATTTATAATAGCTAAAAAAGTAGAAACAACCCAATCATCTATTAACTGATTAATAGATAAGCAAAAAGTGGTAGATCTTTTCAGTGATTAAAAAACTAATTACCAATACACACTACAATTAGATAAACTTTGGAAACAAGAGGCTAAGTGAAAGAATCCACAATAATGCAAAAGCCCACATGTTGTCTGATCCCATTCATATGGAACATCCAGAAAAAAGAAAATTCAGATAAAATGAAAACAGATAAGTAGTGCCAGGGGCAAGAGTGAAGGGAAAATGAGAAGTGACTTAAGTTTCTTTTTTAGGGTGATAAACATGTTTGGGAATCAACTGATGACAACAATTGTATAGCTCTGTGAATATGCTACAAAACAGTAACTTGTATGCTTTAAGAGTGAATTTCATGGTATGTGAAGCATCAATATAAATTTATGATTTTTAAAGTAAATCCTTTTCAAGCTTTGTCCATTAAAATATAGAAACAATGTTATCCAGTTCCAAGGCATACCTCTAGGACTCCTCTGATACCAATCCTCAATTAAAAAAAAAAATTAGGCCTTCTTCATTAAAAAAAAGGGGAGTAGCCGGGCATGGTGGCGCACGACTTTAATCCCAGCACTCGGGAGGCTGAGGTAGGAGGAGCAATGTGAGTTCGAGACCAGCTTGGGCTACAACATGAGCGCAAGGCCAGCCTGAGCTACATAGTGCAACCCTGCCTCAAACAAACAAAAAAAAAAAAAAAAAAAACAGGGCTGGGAGTTTGGCTCAGTGACTTAAGCGCCTGTCTGACAGACGTGAAGTTGTGAGTTCAAACCCTGGTGCTGCAAAAAACAAAAAAAAAAAAAAAAAATGGGGGGACTATTGTTTAATGTCTGGATCAACAAAGACATAGTGGTCAGTCTAGAACAATATGTGCCAGAAGCAAACTTTCCAAGATTAACTGTTCAACCAATATCTTACTTTGAAAACATACAAGGAGGAAAACATAATCACTTATTTTCAAGAGCAATCAAATAGCCCCATTGGTAAAAATGCATTGTACTCATCATATGCTTCCTTACATATGATACATTTGCATATGTGTATATATGTAATATTTTAGATATATAAACTAATATTTGAGCAGAAACCTAAAAGAAGTGAAGGAGCAAGCCACTCACACACACCTAACATAAAAACTTTTCAGGTTAAAAAAAAAAAAGCAAAAAACACAAAGTTTTTAGTGGCAGAAGCACATTTTGGATTCTAGTGAATATGTAGAGAAATGAAGAAGAATGTAGGTGAGAGGCTGCTGGGGAAATGAGTATGAATACTGCCTAAGCCACATAAAAATGATCCATGAAAATCACCTGAAAATGAGGGCCTTTTTGTATCTATTAATACATGTAACTACTTCCTATATTCCCCTAGATCACCTTTATTTTTTATTTGAATGAAGGCAAATATGAATGAATGGCATACATCTATCTGGTACATAAAACAGATACTGCTGATTATAGCTTTAGAATTCTTTTCTGCTCTCAAATCAAATTTACCTAGTTGCCATTCCTGTTCTATAACCTTAATGAGCATGTAATCTTTGCCGTAACTGCATAGGAAAGTCTATGTCGTATAGAAAATACTATATAATCTAGTGGTCTCATTATTTCCTTAAAGCTGTTAGATGCACCTCCTTGTAGTGTGGATTCCTCAGAAAGCAAAGTGTGAAAAAAGGTTTAAGTGAAATTTAAACTCTTTATTGGCACTTGTGATTCAGGAGTGAATAGTAATGGATAGAAAAGAACACAAAGGAAAACCAATACAAAGATGCATTATTGAGATGGCCACCTTCACCATCACTATTTGCTCAGCTGTACAAAATAGCCTAGTATTTTTCCTAGGAACAAAGGAGAAGCATCCATCCATGAGCTCCCAGATTGATGATAGCAGGTCAATTGTTCTGTAGAATGACCCATCTTGTGATCATCTGTATGGCATAAGTCTGTTATGTCCTGAATTTTCAATAAACGGGAAGCTAGAGCTAGTATCTTGATTAGATTCACACATATTTTGCTAGAATTCATCATGGGTGAAGTGAATTCTCAGCAGCCCATCACAACAGAACACATCTATAGCTGATTAATATCATCATAGTGATACAATGATTGGCCACTGGATGAAGGTAATGATAGCCTGGATCCCTTTATTATGTCACTGTGAAGTTCCCTGTGAAACAAGAAAGTCATCTGATTACTTTGGAGCCATATAAATGCTAATTCCCCATCAGTTATTCCTCTAATGGTTTTTATTTCAAGTAATATTGAATTGTATCCAAAATAATTCACACACTCAATATTGTTTAATGTATGAATAAATGTCAGAGCTAGCTCAAAATGGATTTCTCGTCTTCTACTCTCTCTACCATAACTCCAGGTATTGGACCCCAACTGGCCTTCTGGACACTGAAATTGGTTTACCTAAGACAAAGATTCTCAAGCAATTGTATATCCTGAGAAAGTACTTAGGATCCCTTTCATTTATGGTCACATAAGTTTCAAATCTTGAGTTGTTGCTATCCTTTAAATTTAGTGCTTAGAAAATGCAAAGAAGAATACGTTTCTTTGGATACTAGTTGATGAAACAACAACATATTCATTTGTTTGTTATTCATCACAAACTGTTTTGTGTTTTCCTTTGGTCATTCATAAGCCAAACTGACTGTTTTCAGTATTGCCCATAATGGATTTATCAATAAAGGTGAACCTGGCAGTTTAGGGCATTCATTTTTAACTTACACAAGATCCTAGAATCCAAGTCCCTACAGAAACTTTTCCCTTCCCTATTACCTTTGTTGAGAGATGGTACTCCCACCCACTCACTATCTTTATACTAGAAATCCAAGACTCAGCCTTGCTTTCTCCTTTTCCTTCATCACTCATATCCAATCCGCAGAACATACTGATTTTACCATTTAATCATTTCTAGATGTAGCCCTTTCACTGGTATCTTTCCAACTATCTCCATAGGTCAGATATGAACTATGTTTCTAAAATATGAAAAAAGGCTCAGGCCACCCCCTACTTATATTCCCATGGGTTTCCTCTGGAAAATCAGTAAAACCAAGATTTTTGCAAGAGGTTACACAAAATGGACTATCAACTTCTCCATTCTCAATTTCCACTCTTCTTCTCAAATTTGATGGTCATGACTAAATTTATTTTGATTCTTTGAATGATTCATTTCTTATATCCTAGCTTCACAAATATTCTTTTACCATCTCCCCCAAAGCACCACCTTCTCCTAACAACACATCTTTGCATGGAAGGCTTCAGCTAAATGTCACTACAAGAAGACTTGCCCTGACTTTCTTTATCAGAATATATCGTACTTACTTATTTAATGTTTACCTTCTATTTATTCTAAAAACTCCTAGAAAACTGAAGTTAACTTTGTCTTGTTTTCTTTTCTATCCCTAGTGAGGATCTGGAGAATATAGCAGACATTTTGTACTTGCATACTCAAATTTTATGTATCTCAATTGCAGAGACAGTAGAAAAATATTATCTTTAAAAGTATTCTTAATTTGTTTAGCACATAGTTGTAAATACAGAGCTGTTTCTTTTTCCATATTATTTGCTGGGAAGCCAAATTATAACCCTTTCCTAAAAGCTGAGCTGTACAGCACATCTTGTTCTTTAAAATACAGCATTGTTCTGTTTTGTGCTCAGCTCTAAGAAACGGTGATCAGAATTAATACCTACCTAGAAAATGGGTAGAAAAATAGTGTCTGGGATGAAATAGGTACTCAATACATGGCAGCTATTATTAAAGACAAAACAGTAGACATATACAGGATGTGCGTGTATGTGTGTATGTGTGTATGTGTAGCTCTCTCAAGACAACTGTAATGATGGTAAGGTTAATTTTGTAAGATTGTCTCTTATATAAAGTCATACCACAGGAAGAACTTTCTAACTAAAGTCTGAGAAGTTCTTTAAAAGCAAGTAGTATGATTTGGAGTGCATTGGCAGAATAATCAGCCCCCTTAGAAGCTCAATCTTTCAAAATCCAGGGTCTTCACCTGGGATCATGAAACGCTACAAGATTGATGCATAAATTTCAACATGTCTACCACCTCTTTAAAAATAAGTGCAAAACAAATATATGGCTCATATATTTCAATAGCTTCTCAAAGGGACTGTGAACAAGAAAAAGAATCACTGCCTAACAATTTCTCCAGGAAATCTGGTGCTCTGGCACAAATGAAAATGTTGACAGTGTGATCGCTGTGTCATCTGGCTGGCCAAAGCAATGTTTTCTGTTAAAGCAAAGATTAGAAGTCTTGAAGCCAAAATGATCTCAACTAAATGGTTCTTCTACACTATGTTTCCATCTGCCCAGCATGTGAGCTATTAGCACATGCTTCCTGTTGATGATTTTCATATCCTTATTTTCAAGGAAATCGCACTCAGAGAGTTCAAAAGAATTACTTATCTAATGTATTGGAAAATCAAATAAAAGAAACTCCTATATATATTAACAATTTTACATTGCTAAATAGTGACTATTTATAGGAGATTAAGCACACATTGACCAAGACTGCCTTTACATCATTCATCTACTAGTTTCCATTATATATATATATTTCTATTCTAGTCCAAAAAATAGCAGGTCTGGCCGTGTGTTGAAATAATTTATTTCAACACTTAATGCATCATCTGTCTCGTATTTCCACATGTTGTGTCATCACCATTTGACCTCAACGCATTGTTAAATATTTAATAGTAGTGTTGAATAAACAATACAAAGTATTGTTTACTTTTGAATGTAACATTTACATGAAAAAATAAGCCAATATATGCTGCAAAAGGTGCAAGTTTAGATTGCAGTACTTACCCGTCTGGTGGATGAAAAATTAAATACAAGGAGAAAGGAAACCACAGAAAGGATGAATGAATCAGGGAGAAAGCAATGACAATTGAGATGTCATAAATCTCCAGAAACGAAGAAAGGCAAAAAGTGACTATCACCAAAATGTTGGAATATTGGAAGATTCATCTTTCCATCTCTCAAAACTTAAGCATGATAATAGATTGTTTTGAGTAGGAATCTGTGAAATGAGGAAAATGATGAAGAATTAATATTCAATAAAATACAAACCAAAGCAGGCTCATTTTTAGCATTTGCTAAGTGTAAATTTCTTGATGGTGAATTATTCACTGGAAAGATTAACTATGGTATAAAAGAACACTGGAAAAATGCATGCAAGAGATTTTGATGAGTTAAAGCATCATTGTTAGAAACTACTCAATACATTCTTTTTCACTGACCATAGACAATCAGCCATTGGAAGAATAAAGACAAGTATCAGCCTGCATGGGTAAGTATTTATAACACATTGAATTCCTTTGAGATACAGAAGTAAAAACTGCTTTTAGTAATATCTTACTTCCACATGTTTTTCAATGACAACTAAAATACAAAATGGACCCCAAAACCACAGTTAAGAGAAAGTAAAGAAAAATGTAAGTAAGTAAAAGATATACTATGTTCATGGTTTTGAAGATTCAATGTTATTAAAGTGTCAGTTCTCCTTAAATTATGTCACGACCATAATCTCATCAGGCTATTTTGTAGAAAGAATCAGATTCTAAACATTATGTGGAAAAATAACTAAAACAATAAAAGTGATCTTGAAAAAGTATTTGAAGAAATTATACTTCCTGATTTCATAAAATTGCTTTAAAAACAGTGTGTTACTAGAGGATCAACAAATATTTTAAACCAATAGAACATATCAGATCCCAGATATAGATCTTGTTAATGCCATCTGAAATTTTTTAACTAGGGGTAAAAGCAAAATGCAAAATAGGTTCACAAAAAATTTCCCTTCAAGAATTAGCCTATTGTGCTCCTATAACAAAATACTATAGACTGAGTAAGTATAAACTACAGAAATATATTGTTCATAATTCTGATTGCTGGGAGGTCCAAAAAGCATAAGCAGATTTAGTGTCTGGTAAGGCTCACTCTGCTTCAAAGATAGTACCTTACTACTGCATTACACATGGCAGAAGAGTGAAAGGTAAAAGTGGTAAGCCCTTTCCTTGAAGCCTGTTTTATGGGGCCTAACTCCATCCACAAAGACAGTGCCCTTAGGGCCTAATAATCTCCCGAGGACCCAACACCTTAAAACTATCACCTGGGGGATTAAGTACCAACACAGGAATTTCGGAAGTGACACATGCACTTACATCACAGCTATGACTAACTGAAAAATTTACAAGACAATGCAAGAGGATATTAAAGTCACATCTAACTGCCTTGTGAACTTTGGATCTATCATAAACATATTTTACTTCTTAGGTGAAATGGCCATCAGAAATGAGACAGACTTGATGTCAGTTTCTTTAAATGAAGTGGCAATATGATGGATTATCTAACAACTACTGATGACAATAGTAAACAGGAAAACAGAAAAGTACTAAGTGTTCAAGCTACTACTACTCTAGGAAAAACTAAACTGAGGTTTCTAAACTAAAATACACAAAACTAATTACAGCATACCGACTTACCGTTAGTCAATGAATAATTCAGGAAAGTGGCTCTTATTTGATTGACACATTGTTTTGAACATAAAGTAGGGAAACAGAACAGCAAATACTGATTTGCCCTCCTCACACTTTCCAGGCAATATAAAGTGTAAATGGAATCAGGGTAAAAAGTACAAAAGGTCACAGACTGATATTTTCAGGCATGGCCAAATACATGAATCATTCGTGGTGTCAAAGTGACCTGAAACATTTTAGAACTTTCTCTTAATCCAATATAATATTTCTTTCCTGAGGCACAATTTGAATTGCTTACTAAGGTTTATTTTAAAGACTTAATGATGTTGAACAATATCCTAACATAGCTAGTTTAGGTGACTATGTGGCACATACCTTAGGTGATTTCTGGAAACTCAACATATTACTAAAATAGGAAGGGAAACTAAAGGCAAGAAAAATGTTACATAAAATGGGTAGTATCAAAAAGAAAGGGCTAAAAATCTTTTTAATTTAAAAAAAATTAAAAAAAAAAAAGGCCAGGAATATAACTCAACAGCAAAGCACCTGCCTGGCAAGCACAAAGTCCTGAGTTCAATTCTGGTACAGAAAAAAAAAAAAAAAAGAAAGAAAGATAGGGCTGCCCATGATTGACTGACATTATGTAATACCAATGTAACAACAAAAAAAAGTTCAAGCAATGAATTGTTACCTTATTTTATTAAAAACATATTTGATGATTTTTAAAGAAACTTAACTTCTTTGCATATCTTGAATAAACATTGCCTGTATGTACTCACATTTCTTAACTTTTAGTTCTGCAATAATTCAGCCAGTACAGAACTATTACCCTCCACCCCTCCAATCAAATCCTTATTCTAGCCTATGAAATTGCACAATTCCAAAGACCATGACACATTAATTAACTGGTTTTGTACCTAGAAGACAAAAGCTGATTTTAAAATTATTTCAGCCTATTTCTCAAAGCTTGAATTCTGTTGTTTAACAAAGATTGGTTATTTGCATTCGGAAAATGATTCATTTTGCAAAACACCTAACTTAAAAAACTGTTTGACATTTAAACAAAAACTAAAAGCTATCCATTCATGACTTACAAACTTTCTACACATAATATCATCCCTCTGCTTAATATTCGCTCTTTAGGGGCGCAAAGCTAACCGGGTCAATTGTGATCCTACACAACAATTTTACATGTGTTCAATATCTACTTTGGGAACCAGCTTGAATCATTTGCTAAACTCTTAATATTTTAAATTTATAAACTTCAGAAGGAAGATAGCTTTTGAAGCTGACAAAAAAAAACAGTAAGAGAACAGTAGTCTTTTTGTATGCTGCTCAGAAATTCAGTTACAAAGTGGTCCTATTGTGTTTCTCATAATTTACATTTACTTTTTGGCAGAACAGAAAGGAAAAAAATAAGAAGTCAAACTTGGAGGCATACAACAAAAATGAAAGATGACATTTTTATTTTAAAATGTCCCCTTGACATTTCCATATCTACCAACCCAATATTTAACATTTCTAGGAGATAAAACAGTAAAAAGAAATAGCAGCTGGTTTTCTGTGACGTCACTGAACAGGTGTAGTGCCACTCTACCACCGAAGTTGTATAGGTCTCTTCCTGGTGTCCACAACAGTCCCTTGTAGGGACTCTTACTGACCTGGGTCTCACTTCCTCTGTCATGACCAGAAAATAACCTGGGATGTCAAGAGTCCTGATGACTGATCTATGTAGATTTGAAGCAGACATTTTCCCAAACAGATCAATACTATCCAAGGTGCAGCTGAAAAACAGGATGGGCTTGTCTCATTAAACAAACACCACACTGCTTATTCACAAGGGCAAAAGCAACATGGCATTTGTGTTTTCCACAGTATGTTTGCCAGTGACCTCAACCCTGACCTGCAGGGCCTCCCTCTCCAGGGCAAGAAGTGATCTTGCTTTGGGTCTTCATTTGGTACCAAAGAATTCACAGGAGTTGTGGCATTTTTTACAATGAAAGCTACATGCTCTGCTTTGGCAAAGCCAAGATGGCAAAGCAACTGGTCAGTGAAGCCAAGTTAGTCAAATGACTACTTTGAACATTTGATATTAGGTTCTAAAAACAGAAATACGATATTTACTTTTTACCCAGTCATTTTAGAATTTAGAATTGTGTAGCTATATTATTAAATTAATTCAGAAAGCTCTTATATCATGTTTTTCTATGTAGTACATAAACTGATTATCTCCATACACTGAATACTTTTGCTCAAACGTCTTGATAAATATTCTTCGATTAGCTCTCCCAAATTTAGCTACAAATAACCTCTCCTCAAAAAAGTAATATTTGTGTATACTTGTATGATCCTTTTGTATCAACACATAATATGTGCATAGACAAAATGAAAATTTAAATCTAATAAGAACATGCAAGGTACATCACTATTTTCCTTGCTTACAGGTTTTAAAAAAGGAAAAATTATAGTCTTTAAAACAATCTTCCCAAAAAAGTACTGAGAATATAAACTATGGAGATAGGTGAGATGACTTCATATACAACTGGGCAAGAATAAATATAAACATTTTGTATAATCCTATGGTGAAAAGTCTAAGAAAAGACCCCTACTTCCAGTGGCTACCTGCTGATTCAGGATCAAAAAGTATTTAAACTGGAGACAGAGATAAAATATTGTAATTATGTTGGAGTCTTCAAAATGTTGTAATGGTCATAGGTAGCCATAACATCCAATCATCTACCATCTAAGATCTTTTATGTATTTAAAATGTTTATCTTTCAACCCTGGACATATGGTTTGATAAATCTAGCTAAAACAGAAGCAGTGTCTTTTGCTGCCAAGAAAAAACAAATTTGTATGGGGAAGAAAAGAAGTCAAGTAATAATAATTATTAGCGTTCCCCTTTCCTTTAAGTAAGTTTTCCCGGGGCGGAGGGGGGGGGAGCTTTGAAGGGAAGAAAACAAACTCTGCTTGCAGCACATCACTGTATAGACACTATATCCATCTCTGAAAAAAGAAGAAATAAATTCAACTCTGGAACTCTGCCATTGAGTGGCGTCTCCTGCAAAGGGGACAGTTTGCTATTAATTGTTAATGTCGTCTGCCATTAGAGGGCACTAAACAACTCTACATTAATGCTTTGGAGGAAAGAGAAAAGGAGACGGGAAAGAAAGAGGAGTGGGAGAAGAGGGAGGGGGCGTATGGGCAGAGTGGGATAGAAGGAGAGAAGAGAGACCTCAAGAAGTAGCAGAAGGAGAGCTGAGGGAAGGAGTGGGAGGCCACGAGGGAGAGAGAGGAGAGGAGGGAGACAGACAGAGACAAAACGAAGCTGGAAAGATTAAGAAGGATGTGGAGCCCCCAGAGCCGTCTGAAGTGAGCAAAAAGCCAGTCTCCCCCGGGCCGCCCGCGCCCCTCCCCTCTCGTCCTCACGACGGTAATTATAAAGCGAAAAGCGGCGGCGAGGTCACCCGTTTTTACCAGCCTGCTGCCCCGAATGCGCGCGGTGCAGGTGCGGCGGCCGCGGGGCTTTGTGATTCATGCCCACTTTCAAAGGGGGGCTTGGGCCCGTCTGAGAGGCACCCAAACAACTGTCTTCTAATATTAGCACGGCTGTATTTCGGGATCTATTATAGTCTGTCCAGACAGATCCCATTGTAATGGGATCTTTTATTAAAAGATTAGCACTATCTCCTGCAGTTGGTGGAAAAAAATCTGTTATCACTGAGTTATTTGCAGTTGT
>RJWM01004467.1:0-29815 GCA_004363535.1 Dasyprocta punctata | reverse complement strand
GTGAAGTAATCGTTTTTTATATAAAAGGAAATATCGCCTCCTCAGTTTCATTCAGCGGTGCCAAAAATGTTATAAATGAGAGACCCGCCAACTTTCAGCGAAGAATGCCAGGCACTGTACTTAATAAACTGAGGCTACAGAAGTTCATTATCGATGTTGCAATCCTTTTTTTATCCGAGAGAGACAGAGAGAGAGAGAGAGAGAGAGAGAGAGAGAGAGAGAGAGAGAGAGAGAGAGAGAGAAGACTGGCAGAGACAAGGGACACTCTGGACAGAAACTAGGGAGTCTGCGAGCCGGCAGGAGGGGGCAGACCGCCTACGTCGGCGCCCCCGCTCCGGGCTCCAACTCCAGACGCTGCGAAGTGAAAGGGGAGAAAAGAAAGGGAGAGGGCGAGACTGACGGGGGTGGGGGGTGAGGCGTTAAACATTTTTGTTTGCTTCTGACTCGTCCAGACGGAGGGCCAAGTCTCCGACCGCTCCGCCAGGGTGGACGGTGTCGGGGCCGGGTATAGTGGCTGCAACTCTGGGCAGGGGGTGGGCGCAAGTGAGGCACGCGCAGAGCCAGACACAAAACCTCGCGGGGTCCCGCGCCCAGACAGCGGAGCCTGCAACTGCCTCGAGGCCGGCGCGTTCCGACCCGACCCGGAGCAGATCGCAGCAGCTCGGGGCTCTCCGGGCGTCTGCAAACTGTCTTTGGATCCTGGGAGCGGCGGAGCAGCAGTGCGGAGAGAAACTCCCGGGCCCCCCAACCCCCTCTCGGCCGTCTCCAGCGCCCCCACGGCGTCCTCCCTACACACACGCACATGCACACGCACACGCACACACACACCGCCCCGGGCGCGCCAGCGTCGCCTGCGAGCGGCAGCGTGCAGGACTGAAGTGGGTGTTCTTCCCCACTCCCCACCCCCGACGCGTCGCCCCCACCCCCCCGCCCCGGTCGCCTTCCCCCTCCCTCTCGCTCCTACGCAAATAAGAAGTCGGCGATTCCCTTCCAGCCGCTTTGATTTCGGGCACCTCCGACAGATAATTGGGAAGGGTTTCCAGAAGGTGGGAAATGTCACCTGATTCACACTGAACTTTTAAAAGCTCCCCACCCCCAAGGAGCCGCGCACACCCTCGCTCGCGGCCGCCCTCCCACAGCCCCACACACTGGGAGACCGCCCACCGCAAACCGCGGAGACCCCCGTCTAGATTTAAGGCGCGGCTGCGCCCGGCTTCTGACGTCCATTGAATCGCGCGGGCGGCCGGCGGCGAGCGCGGGGCTGCACCGGGATCGCTGCGCCCTCCGCCGCTCGCCTCTGCGAAGCGCGCTGCTCGCCTAAACCAACGCAGCCACCGCGCCGGCTCCCCGCGCCGCCGCGCTCCCTGCCCCGCGCCTGCCCTCAGGATGGTCCGCGCCAGGCACCAGCCCGGCGGGCTCTGCCTCCTGCTGCTGCTGCTCTGCCAATTCATGGAGGACCGCAGCGCCCAGGGTGAGTGAGGGGGGATGCTGCGGGGAGGCTGGGCTAGGAGCTGGGCTTTCTACTTTTCTGTCGTCTCCACTTGGTCTGTTCTGACCACCGCTGCTCTAGGAAGATGTTGGACCAACTTAGCGACGCCGGGATGAAGAAGAGTGAGAAAACTGAAGGCAGTGGCACTTTACGACTGGGGAACGGAGTTTGGAGCTAGGTTATCCTTCAAAAGCAAAGCGAGTAAGCAGGAGTCTCGCTCGATAGTTAGGGTTAGGTGCTCCAAATTCTGGCCCTGATGACTTTAGATGTCTCCCCTGGTTGGCTCTCAAGAAGGAGAGGAGCATCAGTAGCCTGGAGATTTCAGGCGGCCCATTTCCAATCTACCTATCTCTCTCAAGCATCTTTTGGTGACTTTAAAGGAAAAAAACAGCTGGGGTGGGGGAGAGATTCTGCATTTTCTTGGGTGGCTGGGGGACGTGTTTCAGAAACTTTGCCCAAACTTGGAAATATGGGTGCTGAAAATTTTAAAAGGAAGTAGCTTTCTTTTTTGCTTAGTGGATGCTTTTTGCAACCCCCTCCCCCACCCGCGCAAAAAAAGAAAAAAAGAAAAAGAAATGTTTTGAGTACTTTAGAATTTTTTTCCCTTTCTCTTATTCCTCTGTTAACTTTCTGTGAGTAGCTTACAACAGTTTTAGATTGTAAAATGGATTAAGAGCAACATTCTGAAGTTTATCTTTTAAAACTGGATTTATTTTATTTCATTACATCTTTGAACGTATTTTTTTCAAAAGAATGACTATGGAAGCTTGCGTTCCAGTTATTGTTAAAGTCACATCGGTGAGTCATGAGAAGTCTTCCTGCCCAAAGTCCGAACATTGAAAAGGGGGAAGGAGAAGGGAGTTATTTAAAAATATTTCTTGGTAGGCATAGGTTGGTATATACAACCATAAAATGGTAGACACCTATCCCCTTTACCGTGTTACTTTGCCTACTTTAGCGTGATTATTTTCGTGCGTTGTGAACTGCCCCCCGCAGCACTGCCCCTCGCAGTCTGCCCGGCGCTGAGCTGGGTTACCCGCCTTTCGGGGCGAGGCGCTGCCTGGGTGCCGGGGACGTGGGCGCCAGGGAAAGCAGCCCTCAGAGATTTCGAAAGATCTCGGTGACTGCGGGCGTGCTCCGGGTCTGGCGGATTGCAAAACGGGCCCGTCCGCCAGGCGGGCTGCGCCTGCAGCAGGGTAGTTCCAGGCTGGGCCGGTTGCGCTGTTTTGTTTTGTTTTTTTGTTTTTTTTTTTTTGCTTTCATTTTTCACAAGTGCCTTTTTCTTGATCTGTTCCTGGGCAGTGTGTGTGTGTGTGTGTGTGTGTGTGTGTGTGTGTGTGTGCATGTGTGTGTGCGTTTTACTCTCTTCTGTCTCTCTCTCCTCTCTCCTACTTTCTTAACCCCTGTCACAAATAATTCCCCTGCCGCCTACATGAAACCAACATGTAAAAACATCCGTCGCATCCTGTTTTTGTCAGGTTCTTTAATCTGCTCTTCGAGTCGCTGCAGGTTATGAAATGGGACGAATAAAAGTAAACAGTCTAGTAAAAGTCAATGCAAGCTGCACGTGTTGTGTCTGGGTCACTGGTAACTGACATCGATATGGCTAGGGCGCTCTGGCTTCTCCCTGTCGCCCTCCCTCCCACTCGCCCACCTCAGTGATCCGGCTCCCCCCTCCCCACCTTTCCCCACCTCTCCACCCCCTTCCATTTATTTCCTGCTTTGCTTCCCCTTCTCTTTTTCCCTCTTGCCTTCCTCCACGCTCACGCCCTCTCCATCCCCACAGTGTCTCCTTTGCTCCCGCTGACTGCCTTCCTCCCCCTGCTCGGTTGCTCTCTCTCGTTCACCTCCCCATTGCTGTCTCTTCACAGCTGGGAATTGCTGGCTCCGCCAAGCAAGGAACGGCCGCTGCCAGGTCCTGTACAAGACAGAACTGAGCAAGGAAGAGTGCTGCAGCACCGGACGCCTTAGCACCTCCTGGACCGAGGAGGACGTGAATGACAACACACTCTTTAAGTGGATGATTTTCAACGGGGGCGCACCCAACTGCATCCCATGTAAAGGTGAGACTCTTCCTCTCCGGCTTAGGCCCTCAGTAGAGGGCGTCTAACCCTCTTCTTCGTCGCTAACTAGCTGGGGTTTGGGACTAGAAGAGCTTTGTTAGTGGGCTCAACCATCTATCCCCCAACCCTGGTTAGCTGGGTTGAATCCAGCCTATTAGAACCATAGGCAAAACAAAGTCTGCAGTGGTCCTTGGACTTCTTAACTAATTGTGGTAGTAAAGCCAACCAACTTGTGCTGTTTGAGAGAGATTTGGGAATGGGACAGATTTGCCATCCTGACCCCTACACCCCTTCCCAGTCTTCTAAAAGATAGCCTGGGCCCCTCCAGTGAGAACTCAGGGCTCCCATGATTGCGCAAGGCACCCCAACCCTCCTGGCTGACCTGCAGACTGCCTGGCCCTGGTTTCTATCCTTATATCTTTCCAACTCCTAGAAACGTGTGAGAATGTGGACTGTGGACCAGGGAAAAAATGCCGAATGAACAAGAAGAACAAACCACGCTGTGTCTGCGCTCCAGATTGTTCGAACATCACCTGGAAGGGTCCAGTCTGTGGGCTGGATGGGAAAACCTACCGCAACGAATGTGCACTTCTCAAAGCCAGATGTAAAGAGCAGCCAGAGCTGGAAGTGCAGTACCAGGGCAGATGTAAAAGTAGGTCCCACCCTTGAGCAAGAACCCGCCTCCGCCTGCTTTAGCTTTTTCTTTAGCCCTCTGGGATAGGATAGTCAACACAAGAGCCTAATGATAATCGTGATACCAAATAAAAGAATCCTTTTCTAACTTTTAAAGAATAGAGTAGGGTTCTGAAAGGAAGCAACCCAGAGTCACAGATTTTTTTCTTTTGAAAACCCCCAGGCTCCTAATGTATCTTTTGCCAAATGGATGTTTCAGTTTTTCATGATTTTCTTGATCGTCTCACATGCTTGCTCTCCATGGCCTATTGAAGGGTGTTCCCCTCTTTCTTTCAGAGACCTGTCAGGATGTTTTCTGTCCAGGCAGCTCCACGTGTGTGGTGGACCAGACCAATAATGCCTACTGTGTGACATGTAATCGGATTTGCCCAGAACCCACCTCTTCTGAACAGTATCTCTGCGGGAATGATGGAGTGACATATTCCAGTGCCTGCCACCTGAGAAAGGCCACCTGCCTGCTGGGCAGATCGATTGGATTAGCCTATGAGGGAAAGTGTATCAGTAGGTATTCTGGATTGAGAGAGGAAAAAGAGATAACAAAGGATCGAAAAGGCTAGTTCTAGTACTAAAAAAGTGGGGTTAATCAAAAACTAAAGCCCACAGTCTCCTCACATGAGCCATTTCACTAGAAGGAGAAATGCTCTCCAGTTTGGGTAAACTGTTATGACCACAGAATTCCTCATGGAAACCCGTTGTCTTCTGGAAGCACTGACATATATACTCAAATGCCAGGAAGAATCAGGAAACAATATTCTATCTCAGAAAATTTAGAACTCACACAATTTTACACATTTTTTAAAAGTGCCAGACTTGCTAGAAGCGAAAAATAATTACTTAACAGTTCCTAAAATCTGTTATCAGGGACCAGTAATTGGTGGAACTCTTTTTTTTTTTTTTTCTTTGAAAGATACCACTTTGTAGGAAATAATCAGATGCATATTTAACTCAAGGATACTGTGATATCCTGTTCCAAAATACGCTGCTTTCCTGTACTACTGTAGTATGTAAGAAGAAACTGTGGAGAGTGTGCGTGTGTATGTATGTGTGTTTGGATATTTAATCAAACATTTTTACATAACATCTTCATTACCCAATTGTAAATAATAAAGTGGAAGTTATGTGTTTATAATTATTAGTAGAGAACTTTACAAAAGGACAAGAGGGGGAAATGGAGCGATCAGTTCACTTATCACAGATGTATTATATCCTAGAAGCAAAGTCCTGTGAAGATATCCAGTGCAGTGGTGGAAAAAAATGTTTATGGGATTTCAAGGTTGGCAGAGGCCGGTGTTCTCTCTGTGATGAGCTGTGCCCTGACAGTCAGTCGGATGAGCCTGTCTGTGCCAGTGACAATGCCACTTACGCCAGTGAATGTGCCATGAAGGAAGCTGCCTGCTCCTCAGGTGTGCTGTTGGAAGTAAAGCACTCCGGATCTTGCAACTGTAAGTGCGATTTTTAACTCTGCTGCAATTTAAGGCTTTCCCAAGCAAGCCCTAGAAAATGGACACTTAAAAAGCACGCAAACCTCCCCACGCAAGCCCATTTGTGTTTAAGTAAGGTAGCAACTATATTTCACCATCAAGTCAGTGATCCATAGAAAAATTCTCTGCAATGTTTCCCAGCTTTTAGGACTTAACTGGTGATCAGTTGGGTCACCTCTAAAACTCCAGTATCTGGTTGTTTGCCCCTAATTCATTTGCTTTAGTAATGTGCTTTGCAGTTTGCTTTATTAACACTTGAGTCTAAACTAACTTCTTCAAAAGGCTTTTTTTTTTTTTTCAAAGACAGCTCTATATATTATCACATATGGGCTGCTGCTTTTTGCAGTTGCCTATACTAACTCTGAATTAAGGACCCAAAGCAGTTATACCTAGAACACAAGAGCGCTTTTTATCTAATTTCAGGAATCTGCCTGTAAAACCTGAGCCATTGATTCTTCAGAACTTTCTGCAGTTTTTTTGACTTCATATATTATGGTTTTTTTTTTAATTTAAACTTATTACATAACAGCAGATGCCAAAAACAAACAAACAAACAAATAAGAGCACCTCACTGCAAGTTACATAAAAATGCAACGCTGTAATATGGCTGTATGAGAGGGCTTTGAAAACATACACTGAGCTGCTTCTGCGCTGTTGTTGTCCGTATTTAAACAGCAGCTCCCCTGTATTCCCCCATCTAGCCATTTCGGAAGACACCGAGGAAGAAGAAGATGATGAAGACCAGGACTACAGCTTTCCTATATCTTCCATTCTAGAGTGGTAAACCTTCCACCAGTGTTCATGTTCACACAGGTTTTGAGAAAAAAAAAAAAAAAGAAAAGAGAAAAAAAAAAAGAAAAAGAAAAAATATATTGTCCATACTGTAAATAAGTGTATGCTTATTTATTTGGGGGGGAAAACTATACATTAAAGGACCTTTGTCCTAAAGCTCTCTCCCAGGCCACCATGTTACTCATTGGGCACGGAGAGGCTGTCATTGTGAGGTCTACTGGATGAGGCCATAGTTGAAACTTGTAGACTTTTATTTATACTGTGTCATGTTTTATAATTTATACATAAAATGTCTGGTTGACTGTACACCTTGTTTTTGAAGAAATTTATTCGTGAAAGGAAGCACAGTTGTTATTTATTGTGAGGTCTCTTGCTTGTAAAGTAAAAGCTTTTTTTTTCCTCCCCTTGTAAACCATTGAAATCCATTCCTTACTATCCAGTCACTCATCTGTCTCCCTTCATTTCACTGTTATTAGATTCTTTTTCACTTTTAACAGACTTGCATGTTCGTTTCTGTCACGTTTATTTATTGGATTCTCTGCTGCCTGATCTGTACATACATGATCCCTCGGGTTTTGTTTACAAGGAATCTTGACTGACCAAAAGGCATTATAACTCTGACTCGAATGCAAGGTACAGAGGACATGCGTCTTTGAGGAAACTCCTGCTTCATTTCTCTTATGCTGATGAGGCCATTTGTGGGAGAAAGTGTGAGAGTAGTGTTAGAATTCTAATAATGTACTTTCAAGATGTTTCAGATCCAAAGAAATGGAGTGATGTGGGTGTCTGGAGACTAAAGAAAGGCAAAGGCTACACATTTAACCTTTTATTAGGTGTTTCCTTTGAGCTAGTCAGCTGTACCTTTTAAATTCTTTTTCAACCAATGTGTCACTAAAAGTTCTATCAAAGCTTTATCAGTTCAAGTTTCTTGCTTTTCATAATACTTTTTTCTGATGCAATTTTATATTTTCAAACATGGCAAGTTAAATATAAATTCATTTAAATATATAGTTTTGTACTTTTCTACCATGTAAATGTGCAATGTATATAAAAGTTATAATGTGTATTTGTAAATAAATGATGAGTGAAAAAATAAAAAAATTTTAAAAAGCCAATGGTCTCTTTTTTGATGCAAATGAAATTGTTTGGATTTGGAAATAAGCGTGTGTATGGTACATTTCCTGGAGAATATGGTTATCACTGAAATTAAATGGCCAGGATAATAAGAGCTCCAAAATGAGGTAAATTACAAATCACCTCAGTGGAGATTGAAAAATGAAGGTCCAACAACCCCTTTAGAGGAGTGACATGCATGTGGCACTAGCCATAGAAAGAACAGACTTGTAGATGTGAATTCCTCTTAGACTATACCAAGCCTATTTCCCTTTGAAAACACTTTTAGCTGTCCTTGTTGACACAGCCAGGGCCCCCTATAACCTACTATCTTCATCTAAATGAAGTGAGTATCAAATCATTACAAAATCAACATGTGTCACAAGAAAAGTGAAAACAGACTGAAAATGTTTGACAAACATTCTAGAAATCAGAGTGTCAACTGCAGAAATGGTCATGATTGTATTAGAATTCTTGAGACTTGGCAAAATGATTATAGAGTGGAGGTAGATTTCCATAATGATGTGCATCATTCATGGGAATCACATAATGACACTCAAAATAGGAGAAGGGCTGTCAGTATTTTGCAGTTTGTCATACCAGACTCTTAAGAATGGCATTGCAGGCATCAATCAGTGGTCCCTGTAATGTCTAGTACATAAGGGATACATAAGAAACTTTTATCTAAGATTGAAATTCATTATGTGATTCACACTCAAAACCTGAATATATTAAAAATATCAGAGAAATGCAAGATGAAAAGAAGCGGGAGATAACTGAGAGGGAAAGAGCAAAGATACCAACACTATTAAATAATATTATCAACACTACTAAACAAATGTGTCCTTTCTTTCAAAGAACATGACCTAAGTTCTTTTAAGTAGTTCATCATGTCTTTTGTGAAAGTTCTCTTTGGTATGAACAATGCTAACAATTACCGTCAGAAATAGTTTATCACCAAATGAGAAATTTGGTGGAGGCAGAGGAGCCTCTTATGTAGGCAGATTTGTATTTAGTGATTAGGAATCTCTAAGGTTTTGTGACCTTTCAGCCCTGGGTCCTCAGAAAAAAGTGGGAAAGGAGGAGCAGAAAACAAAGCAGGTCTCCACTAACCGCAAGAGGTTCAAAGAAGAGAGCTTAATCTTGCCAGTGCAGATGAGCCACTGGATCGCTACTTAGAAGGTGGTCTCAGGAAAGGAAAAGGGCTGGACAGATAGGGTTGCACAGCCCTTCCTGAGCTGATTTGTTGCTTGCTCCTGCGTTGCTACTCATGCATTAAAGCTGCCATTAACAATCAGAGTAAAAACATCACATTTAACAGGAACTTATGTGTATCTTGGCAAGCAAGAGTGATAAAATCAACAGCTTGCTTTTTAAACAACATGCGCATTATTTATTTAAAATTTTATTTGGTATTTGTCGGCATCAGTCGTTCCTCTTGAATACCAGGACTTCATTTTCCTTCCTGGAATTTCATACTTTTCTAGTTATCGTACATTTGCCTAATTAATATAAAAAAAATAGATGTGTGTGTGTGTCCAGGGTACTGGGGATCAAACCTAGGGCCTCAGGCATGCTACTCAGGCACTAGACCCCTAAGCTATACCTCCAGCCCTAGAAATCACTTTTAAAATTAAAATTAGATTTATATCATTAGATTATTGTTAGAATTTCAATAGAGACCCAGGTCTATTTCATTTATGTGTATAATGTCATCGACATAAACAATTGTTAATAACTAAGTGTGTTTTCATTTTTCTTTTCCTTTTTATGGATTGATTGGGGGGGCAGGAGAGATAGGATGTACTGAGCTACAACCCTAGATCTTTATCTATTTATTTATATTTATATTTGGAGACAGTCTCACTAAGTTGCTCAAGCTAGACTTCAACTTGCAGTCCTCCTGCCTCAGCCTCCCAGAGTACTGAAATTACAGGCATCAGCTATAATGTCCAGAGTAACTACTTTTGATTAGTATGACTACATCCTAATCATCAATTGTAAAATAAAAGTGATAGTGAAAATTCAGTTGAAAGTCTAGTTTTTATCAGATGTGAACCTAAACTGAGAGTTTTGTGTACTGTCTGGGATATGCCTCAAATATAGCAAAAATAAAGACTGGCTTAATTAAAATCATCCTCAAATAGAAGAGCTAAATGTAGTACCTGATCCTAAACTGTGTCTTGTATTTAAGGAAGAAAATACAATATTATAAATAAATAAATGAGCCGGGCGTGATGGTGCACGCCATTAATCCCAGCACTCGGGAGGCTGAGGTAGGAAGAGTGTTGTTCGAGGCCGGCTTGGGCTACAACGCGAGCGCAAGGCCGGCCTGAGCTACATAGTGTGACCCTGCCTCAAAAAAACCAGGGCTGGGAGTTTGGCTCAATGACTTAAGTGTCTATCTGACAGGCGAGAGGTTGTGAGTTCAATTCCTGGGGCCACAAAATAAATAAATAAATAAATGTGTGTTGCCTCAATGTAAATTTACCGAAATTGATCTCTATATTATAGTTATGTAAAAGATCAAAATGTATGTGATTTATCTTTAAATGGTTTGGTAAGAAAAAGTATTATAGATTTTAGTCTATGTTTCATGTATTATGTATTTGAAGAGATGCAAAAATAGTAGAGGAAGCAGGCTAAAATGTTAATAAGTAAATCTAAGTAAGATCTATAAACATTTTTATTTCTATTTTTTCACATGATATAACTTAGTTCCTCTATTTATCCCATTCCCTTCTCCTCTCTTCAACTTTCCTTCCCTTCCTTATTTGCAAAGCTTTGTTTCCATTTTATACTTTTTTTCTCACATTTTTCTTTCCTTTTAAACAATTACTTCTTCCCCTTTCCTTTTGAACAATTACTTCTTATTTCACAATATCTATTACACATTTTGGTTCTTACTTACACTTTTAGTCTCTCATGCCAGAGAAACAATTCAATATTTATACATATGTATCTGATTTGTTTCTCTTAAGAATATGGTCTCAAGGTGTATTCACTTAGCTAAAAATGTCTAAAGTTTATCCTTCTTTATGACTGAGTAGTACTCCACTATATTAAAAAAACACATCTTTTTATCCATTTGTCAGTTGATGGGCATTTGGATTGTTTCCAAGATTTAGCTATTACAAATTGTGCTGCTATAAATATAGGTGTGCATATACTGCTGTTGTACAATACCTTTAATTCTTTTGAGAAGATACCCAGAGGAAAATAGCTGAGTAAAATGGAACCTTTAGTCTTAGTTTTTTGAGAAATCTCCACACTGATTTTCACAGTTATTGCATCAGTCTACAGTCCCACCAAAAGTGGAGAAGAGTTCCTTTTTCCCCACAGCCCCTCCAGCATTTGTTATTGGTTGATTTCTTGATAACAGCAGTTCTTTCTGGAGTGACAGGGAATCACAACATTGTTGCAATTTGCATCTCTCAAGTGATCAGTGATGTCAAACATTGTTTCACTTATTTATTTGCTGTTTGTACTTCCTCCTCTGAGAAGTGTCTACTCGTTTCAGATGCTCATTTTTGGATGAAGTGTTTAAACTTGGGGAATCTGATTTTTTTCAATTCTTTCTATTTTCTAGATATTAGTCCTTTGTCTGAAGAACAACTGGCTAAGATTTTCTTCACACTCTGTGGGTTGTCTTTTCACTCTTAGTGATTTCTTTTGCAGCACAAAAGCTTTTCAATAAGATGAGACCCTAATGGTTGATTCTATGTAGTATTTCCTATGTAGTCAGAGTTTTGTTCATGAAGTCTGCCTATACCTGTATCTTCAAGAATTTTACCTATTCTCTGTTCCAGCAGGTTTAGTGTTTCTGTTTTAATATTTAGATCTTCAATACATTTTGATTTTAGTTTAGTGCATAGTGATATACATGGGTCTAATTTTAGTTTTTGGCAGGTGGAAAGGTAGTCTTTCCAGCACCATTTGTTAAAGAGGCTATCTTTCTTCCAATGATCAAGTTTAGCCCCATTGTCAAAGATAAGGTATCTAGGTCTGGGAGGAGAAACAAGAAGCCAATTTGCCCTTCCCATGAGCCAGAGGCAGCGATGCAGGGCCCAAGAAGAAAAACAAAAAGCCAGTTGGTCCTTCTCTTAAGTTAGAGGCAACCACACAAGGCCATGAAGAGAAACAAGAAGCCACTTTGCACTTCCTGTGAGCCACCGGTGGCCATGCAGGGCCCAGGAGGAGAAACAAAAAGCCAATTCACCCTGCTTGTGAGCCAGTGGCAGCCATGCAAGGCCCAGGAGGAGAAATAAGAAGTCAGTTCACTCTTCTCATGAGCCAGCCAGTGCACAGGCTGGGAGACAAGACCTCCCAAACCCAGTAAGCAACTTGCTGATTCAGAAGAACACAGGTTGAGTTGATAGCAACTGAGGTATGAAAACAATTGAATGCTCATATTGTTTGATTGACTTCACAGGCCTAAAGTCAGTAGTCTGAGCATCTATTTAGAGGATAATAATATGCAATATAGCAACTATGGGAGATTTCTTTCTGTCTTATTTTTGAAATCCAATGTTGTTCTCACTGTTTTGTTCCATTTTATTGTTTCGTTTTATTCAATGTTTTGTTTTGATTGGTTTTATTCTGTTCTGTTTTGTTTGATTTTGCTATGTCTGATGGTATAGGTAGCAATTTTAAAGATAACAAGAGGCATTATAGTAACCATTGGTGATTTTCTATTATCCTGTTCTGAAGTCCTGTATCACTTTCACTGCTTTGTTTTGATTGACTTTACCCTGTTTTACTTTGTTTGGTTTTATTCCTCTTTCAAATAATTCTTTTTATGAGAGCCAGGCATGGTGGCACATGCCTTTAATCCCAGCACTCAGGAGGCTGAGGTAGGAGGAGCGTTGTGAGTTCAAGGCTGGCTTGGGCTACAACGCGAGAGCAAGGCCAGCCTGAGCTACATAGTGCGACCCTGCCTTAAAAAATTAGGGCCGGGAGTTTGGTTCAGCAGCTTAAGCGCCTGCCCTGGCAGGTGCGAGGTTGTGAGTTTGATCCCCAGTGCCGCAAAAAAATAAAATAAATAAAATACAACAAAATATTTTTTTTCTTTTGGTACCTGGGATCAAACTCATAACCTTGTGCCTGCTAGGCAGGCACTTAGGCCACTGAGCTAAATCCCTGGCCCTATTTTTTGAGACAGAGTCTCACTATGCCGTTCAGGCTGGCCTTGAACTCACTTTGTAGCCCAGGCTGGTCTCGAACTCACAATGATCTTCCTGCCTCAGCCTCCCAAGTTCTGGGATTAAAGGTGTGCACCACCATGCCCAGCTTAAAATAACATTTTAGAAAAACATAAGATGGCTGAGTGTATTTGAATTTGTTTCTGCCTCTTCTAATCTGTTCCATTGATACTCAGGGAAATTTTTAGTACTTTCTCTTTTTTTAAACTTTTTGGTAACTTTGAAAATGCATCCAAATGAAATTAAAATTTAAAAATACTCATTTTCAAGAAGGAGAGGTACAGAGTACACTGTTTATATTCCCTTGAAATAGTCATTTTAAAAAACGATGTATAAAGCCGGGCATGGTGGCGCACGCCTTTAATCCCAGCACTCGGGAGGCTGAGGTAGGAAAAGCGTTGTGAGTTTGAGGCCTGCTTGGGCTACAATGCGAGCGTAAGGCTGGCTTGAGCTACATAGTGCAGCCCTGCCTTGAAAAACTAGGGCTGGGAGTTTGGCTCAGTGGTGTAAGCGCCTATTTGGCAGGTGTGAGGCTGTGAGTTTGATCCCGGGTGCCGCAAAAATAATAAATAAATAAATAAAAAATAAAAAACGATGTATGACCAAAGACTGGGAAATAACTCCAAGGACTTTAGCAAGTCTATTTAGATAATCAAAATTAGCAAAGAAAAAATCATATCCATAACTAAACCATATCCAAACTGCAAAACAATATTTTCTTTTGGGTAATCACTGTAAAATTCAGAGTGATTAAAACACTCTAAATATCCTTCACTCCACTGCTTGCAATATGTTGTTTGACAAGTCATTTAGCCTCTCCATGCCTCAGTTTCCACATCTATGTAGTTAGGATGATGAAAGTACCTCCCTTATAACAACGCTGTGAGAATGAAAAGAAATAATGTGTTTAAATTGATTCTTCCAGTGCCTGGCACATAGAAAAAAAAAAAAAATCAGTAAAAAGATCTCCAACAGTATTATAATTTTTATTAAATAAAAATTTAATAAAAACTCTACCTTAAAAAGGCAATGAGAGATTCGGCCAGGCCTCTGGTCAGCAACCCAAGCATCTCTTTACAGCAGGCAATGTAGCAAGTATGGGGGATTCTCTTCTGTCTTGTCTTTTATTATTAATAAAATATTAAAAAAAAAAAAAAGGCAATGAGAGCCGGGAGTTTGGCTCAGTGGCTTAAGCGCCTGTCTGTCAGGTGTGAGGTTGTGAGTTTGATCCCCGGTGCCAAAAAAAAAAAAAAAAAAAGGCAATGAATGAGAAATGATAATAATCATGACCAAAAGCAAGAATATAAACAATTTTTAAAATGAAAGATAAATATAATCATAAAGCATTTTGGTTGTGTTAATATTTAACAAAACTTCACAAAGTTCTGGGTGTTATGGCAAAAAATGTACAATTCGAAAAAAAACAGGTTTAGTTATATAACTTCTCATGAAATTTAGAAATAAACTCATTCAATCATCAACATTTTCAAGCCATAAAATGTGCCTTTTGTTCTTTAATTCATACATCTAACACAATTCCTCATACTAAGATAAATTATATCAGTCTCCTCCTGTTTTGACATGATCTTTTACATGAGGACTATAAATCCCTAGAAATAGTAATAGGTCAAACTACTTGTACACTATCAAAAATTCTAAGATATAAGTTGTACAGTTATCAGATATTAAGATATGTAAAATTTTAAATTAACAAACTCATTTATTAAAGAAGATCTTTCAAAATCTGGCTCCTAAGACTGACACATTTCTGTCCCTCCTGCTCCACTTTCCATTCAGAGCACCACACAATGCTTCTTCAGCCAAAAGTTGTCATGTAAATAGACTCCAGGCATGCTTGCCCTACTAGTCAGCAGACCTGCCCAGACTTGTCCAGGTCCCAGCTTCTGCTTTTCTGGAATCCCCCCCTGAGTACTGGATGCTCCCTGGAGTTTGCCATCCTTGAACCTCAGATATCTTGGCTGGTGCCATCAAGATTCCTGTGGCAGAGCTCTTGAGACACTTAAAAACATATTCTCCGGATTGGACCAAATGCAGCCCTGGCAGAGTTGTAATTTGTCATTTTTCTATTTTAAGACTCTGGCCAGGAAACTAACTGGCAGTGTTGGAAGCCAGATATACTCCTCCCCACCAAACATCTCTAATATTCATTCTTCAGGAACTCAGGTCTCTGACTACAGAAAGTGTAAGCTTTTTCAAGAATTTGGGTCTTACCAAAAAAGTCAGAGGCAGAAGGCATAATCCTGGTAAGGAAGAAGGGGTTCTACCTAGATTCTAGTTAAAAAATAAAAATAAAAGAAGATAAATCTGTATCCCTTTAAAAACCAAAACAATCAATGGAATTGAAGGAAGATAGAAGAAATGAAGACAGGTAGAAAGGAGACAAGGAAATCATAACTAAAAATTGTACTTTTAATAAAACTGAAACTTCCGCAAACTGGTTGAAGTTACTGAAGGCGGCTCACATCAGCATTCCTTTGGTTAATTTAGCCTCCTTTCTTTACAGACTCATCACACCCAAAATTCCTCAGGAATACTCAGGCATATACACATCTCAGTCTCAGATAAATATAGCTATTTATATGTGATATGTGCTGTAACCACGGTTGTTCATTTAACCAATTATAAACTGATTATTGGAAAGATTCTACAAGTCAAAATTTAAATAAATGTTAACTCTTAAAACTCGGTTTCTAAGCAAGAGCTCTACCACTAAACTACAACCCCACCCCTCTAAAACTTGTTTTCTTAAATAGTCAAAAACTTAGCAACAGAAAACATAAGCAATTATCTTGATAAAAACACAAAAATCTTTTCTTTCTAATCTAGTTTTTGTTAAGCTTAACAGCACCTTAAACAAGGTTTAAAAAAATCCTATTGCTTTAGATATATGAAGTTCTAACTTTCTAACTATGGCTAACTATTATGTATAATAATAATTTTAATAACATTTGTTGGGCTGGGACACAATAAGACTCTGGGGAAAACCAGAAAAGCCATCCATCAGTGGAGAAAACTAAAGCAAATTGGCGTAGCAGATGCTTTTTCAGCCACGGAGGAGAGATTTGGCCTGTAGTTCCCCAGGTCCAATAGCTCCCCACTTAAAGGAAAGCATTTTTTAAATATTTCAGTATAGAATTATACATTAGAAATTTAACTCTTAATAAACTTAAGAAAGCAATCTCAAATCTCTATGTACACAAATAATGTATAAAAACATTTAATAGTCAAAATCTATTACCTTCTGATAAACTTTTAGAAGCCAATTCTTGAAGTTATATTTAGCAATTGATGAATCAGATATTGTTATCATTACAGACAGCTAAGTTAGGTAGAAATATTATAGGCAATCATACAGGGCTAAGGCCTTGAGGGAGTCAGTGCAAAAAATGAGAGTACATTACAACTGTGGCTGGAGACGCTTCCATTGAAGGCCAGGCCTCAAGATAAAGACCAGGCCAACATACCTCCCCAAGGAATAAACAATATACTATAATTGGTATCACCTGGTCCAATAAAGTCTCAATAGACATCAATTACCCATGTGAGTGACCAGGACCTTCTGACACAAAAGGTCCTTGTTCTTTCCATTTATACTTGTTACGTGACTTGCTTTCCCATAGGATCAACATTACCTACACCACCATACTTATAATCTTATTGGTTGATCATAGTTTCGTGCATGTTGTATCCACCTTGTCATTTTGTACTTACCTCACGATTTTGCTCTATAAATCTTCCTCCGGAAAGTGGGGTCCATGGAACCCACTCAGGTCCTCTCCTGTCTCTCTCAGGAGCTGTTTTTCTCTCAATAAAATTTCCTATTCTTAACCTTCATTGTTCCTTAGAATTCATTCTTCAATTTTGGGAAACACAAACTTAGAGTTATCTGATATTTACCAGGTTGGGAGGTTTTTTTGCTTTTTTTTTTTTTTTTTTTTTTTTTTTTTTTTTTTTTTTTTTTGCAGCACCGGGGATTGAACTCACAACCTTGCACCTGCCTGACAGGCGCGTAAGCCGCTGAGCCAAACTCCCAGCCCTGGTTTTTTGAGACAGGGTCGCACTGTGTAGCTCAGGCCAGCCTTGCGCTCACGATTGTAGCCCAAGCCGGCCTTGAACTCACAACACTCCTCCTACCTCAGCCTCCAGAGTGCTGGGATTAAAGGCGTGCGCCACCACACCCGGCTCAGGTTGGGAGTTTTAATATATCCCTTATATCATTTGGAAATCTTTTATCATTATGAATATTTATAAGCATTAGTTTCATTTAGATTTACCCATTTATTCATTTTAACAATTACTGTAGATTGTTCATAAGAACCAAGCAAGATGTAATCAACATTTTATGCTATAAGATCTATTGTTACAAAAAATCTCTTCAATTATTGCATACTGAAAACAATGGACATTGCGTTATAAAATCATTTCTTAAAATGAATATTACAGCCGGGCATGGTGGAGCATGCCTTTAATCCCAGCACTCGGGAGGCTGAGGTAGGAGGATCATTGTGAGTTCCAGACCAGCCTGGGCTACAATGCGAGCACAAGGGCGGCCTGAGCTACATAGTGCAACCCTGCCTCAAAAAAACTGGGGCCAGGAGCTTGGCTCAGTGGCATAAGCACCTGTCTGGCAGGCATAAGATTGTGAGTTCAATCCCTGGAGCTGCAAAAAAAAATGAATATTACATTGATTGATTAGCAACAGGAGTAGGAACTATGTTACCAACTTTAAGGACATCTTTATTCTTATCTTAACTAATCAATTTAAACTACTCACTGGTAAGGTATGTGAACAAAGGGCCTTTGGGTCTCATATCGTCAGCATTTATTTATCTATAAGTCAATTTAAATAGAACGCTTGAGCCAGGCGTGGTGGCACACGCCTTTAATCCCAGCAATTTGGAGGCTGAGGTAGGAGGAGCGTTGTGAGTTCCAGGCCGGCTTGAGCCACATAGTGAGACCCTGCCGCAAAAAACCCGGGGCAGGAGTTTGGCTCAGTGGCTTAAGTGCCTGCCTGGCAGGTGTGAAGTTGTGAGTTTGATTCCTGGTGCTGCAATAAATAAATAAATAAATAGATAAATAAATAAAACTCTTGGAGGATAATCAGACTGAAACATACATATTAACCTAAATCATTTAACTCTTTCATTACCAAACTTTTAAGATTCTTATTTGCAAATTTAATGTAAGTCTTGAGCCTAGCAGGTTTTTTTTTTTAACTCCTTAATATTTTAAGTGAGCTTGGTAAGCCTTGAATATCTGTATAAGTGGGGGTGTTTGTTTGTTAGTTTATGGAAAGACCTAACAGAGTCAGAAACTGGAAGGGGAAAAAATAAAAATTAAATCAATGAGCTAAATTTTTTTTTTTAATGAAGCAGCTACAGGTACTTTAACCAATTATTAAAAACAGAGTAACAAGCCAAAAAACAGACAAGAAAGCATATATAACACATAAAATAATTACACTAAATCAAAGTACACTTTTAGATATATTGGCCATGTTAAATTATAATAATTATTTTTCTTAGTTTTAGGTTTATAAATATAGACTCGTCAAAATTTCCCTAGGAAGTACCAATTAGCACTTTTAAAATGTAAATTATAACAGTATTTTCTTTGATATTTTAGGCTGTCCTGAGCATCTTCTTTTCTTCCCCTGTTGGTTAACACTATAGATACAACCAGTAAGAATCATTAGGGGGAAAGAGGAAAGAGTTATAGACTGCTAAATGGGATCTTTGCTCACTTTTCCTCCTTATTAAAAAAAAAAAAAAAAAAAAAAAACCTAGTTTAAGGCCTTGTCTTTTTACTCTTTACCCCACATTTAGAGAAATGTAGAGAAAAATCAATAGTTTTTAATTTTCTATTTGAAATCAGCCCCAATTTTTGTTTATAATGGGTCAGATCATTCATGGAGAAGGGAACATGCACTCTCATAAGATTTTTCTGAAACACACGTAATAGAAGGTTTTGAGACAGTTAGATGGTAAGAGGTGCCCTTTCTTACTATGCCAAAAGGATTAGATCTGTAAGGTAATGGCAGGTAGATTGATTGATAGGGAGGTGGAATGGGGGAAGTGCCCCTGAGAGAAGATAGACTAGAGGAAGTGGCTGATCTAGGTTCTGAGTCTTCTTCAGTGGCCTCTGGAAACATTACTGGCTCTACTATTAGTTTTACAGGTATCTGGGATGCTCTGCTTGGAGTACGCAAGGCCTCTTTTTTTAACAAGGTCTGGTTCTGCTGAGTGGTATCTTAGGACATGGGCATAACAGACTGTACAAGGCCTGCCTAATTTTGGATTTTGATATAGGGACATAAAACCCTTTGGTTCATTTTTCTGCTCTCCTACAAAACAAATCCTGGAATATTACATTAAAACTTAAAGTTCCATTTGAAAGCCAAATCTTGTCAGTTTTTAATTTATATCAAGTTCACACTGTATTACAAAGGAAAAAAATTTTTTTTTATTTTTAAATCTTCCATCTTAAAATGGTCCCAGTGTCATCAAATAAAACCTAAAGGTGACATTTCAAGTAGTGATACTGAAAAGGTGGAGGCTATGGGAAAAGATCCTATTAAGTCCCTGGGGTCAGGCTGCCCAAGCAATATTTTTAGGAATCAGGCCAAAGCCCACCCCTCCTTTCCCAAGGTTATACTGCATGTGCAGCCCACGCCAATCTGAGGTCCGGCCTGCCACACTTTCCTAGGATCAGGCAACAAGGGCCAGACTCACAGCTGTCCTAACAGGTCCCACACCAGGTGGAGACTTCTCTTTCCCACCCGAGCAAAGCCATAACTATCCCCAGAGCCATGAAAAAACTGTCCACCCCGGACCAGCATCATTGTTTCTAGCACACAGCTGCTCAACCCTTCAACAGTTCAGAAAGGTAGAAAAAGAAGCTTTACCCAACAGCTGGGCTTTTCTCAAAAAATCAGCCCAAAATCTTTATGTCTCGGGACCTGTAGCATAGGTAAAGAATTCATAAAGTCTGAAAATGCCACATAACAACTATAAATCCTTTATCATTTTAGATGGAGAGATAAACTTGAGGTTAAAGTTATCATAAGAATACCAAAACCAAACAAGGTGGAGGGAAGACACAAGCTAGCGTTGGAGAAGCAATTCCTGAGGCTCCAGAAGAGTACGACTTACAGGGGTGGACAGGTGGTCACGGCAGATGCTCTGCAGACACCTGTGAATGGCTGCAATGGAACTCTTCCTGCAGTGGGCCTGTGGGCAAAGCCCTGGTGCACAGCTTTAAGGTGTGGTCCAGTGGAGAAGATAGTTTGTCCCCTTCTGATTTCCTCTGGCGAGCCACGCCAAACCCCTGAGTTGCCATCTAGATCTTCCTCTCCCTACAGTAGTGAAAGCATAGAAAACATGTGATCCCCTTCCCCACCTCCCAGATGGTGCCACAAGCCAGAGAAGAGGGAAGCTCTGCAGGACTTGGACCTTTTTTCAGCCCAAAAGCTTGCCCAAGATTTACTTTCCTCCTCTTCTTTGACCAGCACCAGCACATGGGTGGTGGACACACCAGGTGGAGACCTCTCTTTCCCACCCAAGCAAAGCCTTAACTATCCCCAGAGCCATGAAAAAACTTCCCAAGCTCCTCAGATCCCAGTGACCCCCCCTCTACCTTTCAGCTCCCTCAATCTCCCTACTAACTAATACCAGAAAAAAGTTAGAAGATGTGAGTTTTCTGACAGATGAAAGCATCAGAGTGGGAGAGGAGAAGGTACAAGGGAGTTGGAGGTTTTAAGAGACAGAAAAGGAAAAGAAAAAAGACAACTGGGTGGCCATTTCTTGGTTTGAGTCCATAGACTCTACTAGGTCACGAGGATAGTATCAGTTACCACCTGAATGACCACGGAGTCAGTGTGACTGAGGATGTGTTCCTGACACACAGTCGGCTTGTGGCATCTGGCTGACTGAGCTTACATCCTTTGATTTTGAGCGGGACAAGTAAACAGGAAAAGGGGAGGGGGATTAAAAGAGCAGTTTAGAAGACCTCCTTTTATCTAATCTGTTTAGAACCCAAAGTTGTGCATGGTTTTAAGGAGATTGTTTTCTCAACTGTCACCCCAAGGCTGGTTCTTTCTGTTGTGTCTGAATACTAGATTTCCCATGCCAGCTGCATGAGAAATTTTGCTGGAGACACTGTATGGGTCTATCCTTATTTGTGCTTGCCTGCTGAGCAAACTTTTCTTCTGTTTGGTGCAGACATGGGTATGTTGACCTGAGAGAATACCTAATGAGGCTACTACTCATAGAGTACTACTCCTCCTCACCACACCTTTTTCCATTTCTGGTTAGAGGGAACCAGTGCCTCTTGTTTTTGTTTACACAAGCACTCATTTTTCTAGGGACTTGGGAGCCTCTACCTGCTGAAAAGAAAAAAACCTAATGTAGAAATGCGCAGAGAGGGAGAGAGAAGAAAGAAATAAGAAATAAGCAGTCCTTCAGAAAACAAGGGGTTGGGAGAAGTGAGGGAAAAAATGCTTAGATTTACCAGAGTCATGGTGCCAACATCTCTTTTACCTCCTGCCACTGGTTTGCCAAGAGAAATGTCACCAGAGAGGGTTCAAGGAAGTTTCTGAAGTAGAGATAAGGAACCCCAAATCTGAACCTTACTTGATCACACAAACCAACAATTTTTTTTTTTTTTTTTTTTTTTTTTTTTTTTTTTTTTTTTTTTGTGGTGGCAACGGAGATCGAACTTGCAACCTCACGCCTGCCAGGCAGGCACTTAAGCCACTTAGTCAAACTTCTGGCCCAAAACCAACAAAATTTTTAAATTAGTTCATAATATTTAAAACTTAGAAATTTTCACCTTGAAAATCTAAATTTTGACTTCTTTCTGAAAAAAATCTGAAAACTAGACAGCCCTGAACCTATCACACCAGCCAGCTACAATTGTCACATAACTGGTCTACACACAGAATTATTTTGCAGGTGCACTGAATTTTCAGTTTTTTTTTTTTTTTTTTTTGCGGCACCGGGGATTGAACTCACAACCTCGCACCTGCCTGACAGGCGCATAAGCCGCTGAGCCAAACTCCCGGCCCCGGTTTTTTGAGGCACGGTCGCACTGTGTAGCTCACGCCGGCCTTGTGATCGCGTTGTAGCCCAAGCCGGCCTCGAATTCATAACGCTCCTCCTACCTCAGCCTCCCGAGTGCTGGGATTAAAGGCGTGCACCACCACGCCTGGCAATTTTCAGGATATGTTAATAAGAGACATAAAAGGTTTTATTAGGCAGAAATTTAAAAGTTCACTCAAAGAACATGAGGGTGGGCCCTCAAGAGGGAGGCATCTTATTTCCTGGAACTGGAAGCATGCTTTTCTTGAGGAGGGTGGGAACCCCATGAAAAGGTACTGGCCCATTCTACATGTGTGCACCCAGTTGTTTTTTTGTTTTAACGTGGATAGCTTAAGCATTCACAACCTATTTCTTTACCTGAAGATCAGATTTCTGTTCTTTACCTTTTTTAATTTAAGCCAATCTATGGAGTTAGCATATTCTTGAGGGATTTTGAGTATGATTGATATAGGGGAATGAAACTCCCAACCTATTATATGTCCGGTATGAGTTTGTATTCTCTAAAATCGAAGAATGAATTTTAGGAACAACGGAAGTTAAGAGCAGAATATATTTATTGAGACAAAGAAAGCTTCTGTCTAGGAGAAAGACAGAAGGGTACCAAGTGGGTTGCCAAAGACTCTGTCTTTTTAGGGACTTCTTTTTTTTTTTTTTTTTTTGGTACTGGAGGATTGAACTCACAACCTCACGCCTGCCAGGAAGATGCTTAAGCCACTGAGCTAAATCCCCAGCCCTGTTTTTTGAGACAGGGTCTCACTATGCAGTTTAGGCTGGCCTTGAACTAACTTTGTATCCCACGCTGGTCTCGACCTCACAATGATCCTCCTGCCTCAGCCTCCCGAGTGCTGGGACTAGGCGTGAGCCACCAGGCCCAGCCTTTTTAGGGTCTTTTATAGAGAAAAACCACAAGGTGAGACAGGTCCAAGGAAGGGAAAACATGGGAACTCACAAAGTTGGGCATAAGGTGGGACAGAACGATGGTTAACCAATAAGATTAATTGCTCAGGTAAAATTGATTAAACCGGGGACAAATGGGGAAGCGAGTCACGTAGCAAGTAGGCATGCTTAAAGAGCAGGGACTCTTTCCGTAGAGGGTTGGGATGGTGCCTCTTGGCTTCCTCTGGGTGATAGAGACCTATTTAGAATATCAATCCTTAGGATATGGATGCATTTGTTTGCATTTGTTTGATCTTTTGTCTTGAGGCCTGGCCCACCGCAGGAGGTGTCTGCCTCCCCTGTAGTTTTAAGGTCTCTGGGCTTCTGCACTGGCTCCCTGGAGGATCTAGCCCTGTCTGACTGCCTATAATATTTCTAACTCAGTTGCCTGTAACACGATGAGTCTGTAAGGAAAGGAGACTAGCTTAACCAAGGAAATGCTGATATGGACCACTACAGATAACTTTGATTGGGTCCCAGATATCCTGCTTTAGCTGGTTGGTTCATTCATTAGGCGTATGCAATTTGTTCACTGGGCACACCATCAATAAAATTTCTAAATACAAGCGCTGCTTGCTGCTCATGGTGTAGTCTCTAGGCCAGTAGCATCAGTGTGTTCTGGAAACTTCTTGTAAAGAGTTTTTCAGCACTATCTCCAAACCCCTATACCAAACTCCTGAGGGCTGGGACCAAAAATCTGAACAATCTGTCCAGGTAATCAGAATGCAATTCAAATTTTGACAACTACTTCCCTAGAATCATTTCAAGCTCTTAGTGACCCCTCAGCTATCTGATCTTCCAAAAGCAGTCACAACTCCCATGGGTAACTCTCCAGTAAGAGCTGCAGGGGAGCCTATCTCAAGATAAATTTTATGCCCATCTTCTTGCTACTTCCCTCTCTGATATTTTCAAATCTGCTTCATACTCTGGCAGCATACCCACGCCCACTCTCCTGAACAAGAAAAAAGTTCCTCAGCATCATCCACTGCCATTATTGACCATAAAATGTGCCCAATTCCATGCTATTTTTCATTTTCTTCTTGCCAATTACACAGAATCTTCTTTCCATATCTAGTGTTTTCCACCAAATCCCCTGCTACCTCCTCCAGAAATTCACTTCCACTATCATTTTTCCCTCTGTCATTTTTTGACTTCTTTCGTAGATTTATTCAGCTGAGCCTATATGTTTTTACAAAATTTTCAAAATGAGAATATAGGAAATTGAATTAATATAACTAGTAATGTTTGCCGAATTCAAACATACATATATATGTATGTTTCATCCTAGATTATAATTTTTTTTTAAACTCCTGTTTATCCTTGACAGAGTCCTTACTTTCTACCTTCACTGCCTCACGTCTCTCTCATTCTTCAGTTCATTGTAATCTGGCCTTTTCTCCTACTATTATTCTGAAGAGATTTGACAAAGATCACCAATGACTCCCAAGATACCCAATACAATGGAAACAATGGTCACTATTCAATCCTTATCTAACAGGGCCTCTCTTTGAACTGTATACTGTTAACCAGCCTCTCTTCTGGTAAATTCCCCTGACTTTTGTATGCCTACCCCCCTCCTATCTCACCAGCTCATCTGAGTCTTCTTTATGAACTCATGTTCTTCTCACCAGTAAAGTAGGGTTTAAAAACTGGCAACCTACATCTAACTTGAAGTTTACTTGATCACACAAACCGACAAAAGTTGTTGAGTTAGTTTACAATATTTAAAACTTAGAAAATTCTACCTCTCCAATCTAGATTTCTTCTTTCCATCAACAAAACCCCAAAAACTAGACATCATTAGTCCTATGACATTACAGACACAATTGCCAGCCGCAGAGGAGACAGTAGCCGTCTTTTAGATGAGTTAAACTCTCCCTGCTTCACTGCATTTGTCACTCTTGCATAGTCCTTCAGCTGGTTTGCTTCATTCATCCATAGTACCTGACTGCACTGAAGAAGCTGTGCTTCATTCTTCCTCCCTTGCTTGTCAATCTAGTTGCCTGTATATTTTTCAATATTCCAATATCATCAAGATTTTAACTGCAATTCATTTGCTAGTGAACAAGATTGCTATGAGTAAACCTGATATTTGGCTTTTTTTTTTATCAAGATACCACTGTATTAAAGAGATAACTTTATTTTATCTATTGATTTATTCTTAATTAATTAATTAATTAATTAATTTTGGCACTGGGGATTGAACTCACAACCTCACGCTTACCAGGCAAGCGCTTGTGCCACTGGACTAAACCTCAAACCTAAATCTGACATTTGAAGGAGCTTCAGATCACACTTCTCCTTCTCTAACCAGGAAACTGCACCTCTACAACAGATCCACAGAACCTGCTACCCCTGCTTAAGAGATGTCCCTCGCTTTGTTTACTTCCTAACATAGATTTCTTCTAAATCAAAATTTCACAGAAATACTTGTGTTGCTGGAACTAAGTTCCCATGAGGGAAACTGAAAAGTATCAAGTTTAAATTCTAAATTCACAAGATGCAATTCAGCATAGAGAAGTATAAGATTATATAGAGTATATCCCAAAGATCTTAACAACCATAATGGTAGGTAGATACAACTACATGGTCCAAATAAAAGGTATATAAAGTGGTTAAAAATAGAACTGCAAGTGGTTGTAGCCAAAGGGAAAGTAGAGAATTCATCAATACAGCAAAGAACAAGAGTTGCTCAGAAGTGCTCAACAACTGGAAAGCTATTCAAAACCTACTCCAAAAGAAAGGCACCTTCCAGCAAGATGGCATCCCCTAAAGTCTGCGTTATTTCAACAAAATTCAGAGGTTCAGGAAGGAGAGCAGAGAAACAGAACAGAGAACAGTGACAGCAGGAAAACAGAGAAAGAAGCAACTTCCCAAATAACAAACATGGGTGATAAGATTTGGCAGACTGTTCTGCAAATGAAAGTTTCCTGAATTCCAGCCTCTGGTGGATCAGTACAAGAGCTGGTTTTTACAAATGCGTCACAACAGAGTCTGAAGTTAACCTCCAACAGAGGTTAGTGGAAAACTATGAATCTCTGACAATGATAAACACCCTTTTATGAGACAGCCAGATTTCTAGTACTGATGACGTGTATCAGAAATCTAGGTGATAAATGAAGGACCAGATTAGGAAAAACATTTCCCTTCACCAGTATCTAGAGACACGGGAAAGGAATACAGCCTAATATAACACTGTAAGGGCTGTTTTTTTGTTTATCTGTTCAAAATTCTCCAGAAGTGTTTCATACAGTATTTTGTGAGTCAAAATTTCATTTAAACAAAAATCCATCAGTACTAATATTTTATGATAGCAGTCTGGGGATCTATTAGAATTTTTTTTTCAAAAAATGTAAGTCAGTATTAATTGCATGAAAGTTGCAATACTACAGAGAAAATATACACAAATTTATATTGATGTATCAATATAAAATTAAAAATTATCAGAGAAAGATTTCACTTTTAAAATTTACCCATATGTCCAAATTAGACAGAGACAGAAAGGTTAATCAGAAAATTAGGAGCTGAGAATAAGAAGTGAAGAGTAATTTTTAATTCTTTTTAGGATGATGATTATGTTCTAAAACTAATGATGGTGTTGTATCAAACTTAGAATATATAGCATTAAATTATTCAGTTTAAATGGATGAAATCTATGCTATGTTAACTGTATCTAAGTAAAGATGTTATTTTAAAGAATTATACAGATAGGTTTAAGTGAAAGAATTTTAAAGTTTCATTTCATTTTAGATTTTTGTTTCAGCTTTACAAAAACAAATCTGTAAAAGACACAATATTTGCATTGTAACACATTCTAATTGTGTATCTATATTTAACATAGATTCCCAATAAATATGAAGATCTTTTATTTTTATTTCTTGTGGTATTGGGGCCTGAACACAGGACCTCCCACATGCTAAGCAAGTGCTTTACTGAGCTACAACCCCAGACCTTACATACGTCTAATATCTTAAATATTTGGTGATAGTAAACATAAACTAAGTACTGAAGTCATAGCTCTAGAGAAATCAGTCATTTTTGCTGTATGGAAAACATTTGAATCATTTCATAGGTTAGAAATATGCATTCTTTATTCCATCTTAGTTAACTGAAAAACAATCAGAAATCTAAAGAAAAAAGGCTTAATTTACCAATATACACTTCTACATGCATCATTGAGAAACTCACAAACTAAAAAAATGATAAATTCCCTATTCTTATCATACACTACTTTTGTACAAAAGTCTTAGAAGATTACAACCACCAATTCATATGAAAATATTACAGAAGAGAGAATAATTTTAATCCCACTTGTCAACAGTTTTGAGGCAATTAATTATGTTCACAAATGTTTTTATTGGTGTGCTGCTAATTTCCATTATCACAAAACTTAAGTTTTTCCTTTTGGGTATAAAGTAATGCTAGAAAATAGAACGATTACTATGAAACAGTTGACTCCATAGTAATATTTTAGTTTATTTGCTACATTTGAGTTCAGAAATGAAAAGTTTGCAGCTTTTCTTTTCTTTTTTCTTTCTTTTTTTTTTTTTCTTTTTTGGGGGGGCAAATGTATTTATTCACATTCTTTCTAGTAGGAATCAAATTGCTTCTCCTTTGAGAAAAGTTTTCACACCTAAAGTAAATATGTGTTATTTTACAGTTAGAGACCATCTGAGTGCTAACTTTCTTTAACTAATTTAATTATTTACACAAATTATAATTTTGAAATCATAGCATTCCATATCAGAATACAAGAGGAGAAAAGAGTTAACTATATCTTTTCTTATCAGAATCTTTCACAATAGCCTCCAATCTTCCTCCCATTCTTATTCCTTAAAATTGGAGGTGGTCTTTCTTTCTTCCTTTTTTTTTTTTTCAGATTTTAATTTTAGTTTAATTTCTCTAGAGGAAAAAAATACTTGAAAATTTATGCAAACACTTAGTTGTTAATTTAGAATATTAATCACATATTGCAAACTATAATATGCAACATACTACAACAATGATGCACATGAATACACAATGAACAGACATCTGAAGATAATCTTTCCTAAACTCTTACTTCAATTAACATAGGGCTCTCATAAGCAGCAAAACCTACTTGGGATTTAGGCATAGCAGGGTTGCTAATAACTTACCTGACATGGAACCAGAGGCATATTACTCCACTTTGGGATTTGCCCAGATGATTTTAATACACACGGTGTTCAGTATGTTGATTTACCATTTTTGTGCTCCCATTCTCCATCTTTCTCTCTCCTGTTCTGTGTCTTGGGTGCAGCATCTCTCATGCCTCCAAGGGTACTGGTTCCCGTCTAGACTTAGCCAGACAATGAAAGGAGAGTAGATTTATGGTAGAGAATGGATGAAGGCTATTTATTCCTTTCTTCGTTTCTGTTTCATCCCCGCCTCTCTAAGAGCTGCTTTCCTTCATGACTGTTCAAGATAAACTGGTCAGCCTCACCTACATTTTGCCAGCTTTCTTAAATTCCAGAAACATTGTCCTGCACCTCCTTCCATTCTCTGCCCACATCTCTTTAAGTAGCCCATGAGTATGAGTTCATTTGAGCCATGTATGACTTTCTATTCAAACCCGATTCTTATTTCATCAATTTTGGTTTGTTGGTTTGTTTGTGGTGCTGGGGATTGACCATAGGACTTTGCACATGGTAGACAAGTATTCAACCAACTGACCTACACCCTCAGTCCTAGTTGATGAATTATTAACTTACTTAGGAGAAAAGGAGACAGAAAACACTCTTTTTATTTTAAAGAGAAACAATAAAAATTATGATACAAAATTTCTTAACAATATAATATGATATGAAATTAATATATATATATATTCATTTATATAATGTGAAATTAAAAATGGTTAAAATACTGTATATTGTTATCTTCAAAGTAGTTGTTTGGATGACAAGATATAGGCAAGCAAAATTGATCAAGCAATAGAAGCATAAACTGTTCTCTTCAATGAACTGAAAGAAATTAGTAAGATAACTAGTTTAGCTATCTTGCATATATATATATATATATGTATATATACACACACACAGTCTTCTCCCTTCCTTCTTTTCTCTTTTCCTCCATCCCATTTGTTCTTTCCTTTTGAGTAGTTTTTTTTCTCTTTCACAATATCTATTGTAGACTTTGTATCTTATTTATTCTTTTAGTTTCTTACACTAGGGAAACAATGCAATGTTTCTCTACTGCAATAGTTCTCCACTGCACAAAAATACCACATCTTTTTTATCCATTCTTTGGTTGATGGGTATTTGGGTTGTTTCCAAGATTTAGCTATTACACATTTTGCTGCTATAAACATGAATGTGTATATATCACTGTGGTATGATGTTTTTAATTCTTCTGGGAAAATACCCAGTAGGAGAATAACTGAGTCAAATGGGACCTGTAATCTAACTGCATTTTTGAGGACTCTCCAGACTGATTTCCACATTGGTTGTACCACTCTACACTCCCACTGTTAGGGTTTATACATTGTGTCAACTTGAGAAGTGTAGCAGCTTAATTAAGTAAGGCAGCAGCTCTACATCCTGGGGTGTAGAGCATAAGCAGTTACCTGGCCATTGTGTCAATTTGAGAAGGCCAAAAGTTTAGCTGAGAGTCAGCAGGGAGCCAGGGGTCTTACTTTGTAAACATCCTCATCCTATGCAAAGGAAGGCAAGGATGTTTGTGAATGCTACACCCACCCTGGGGGGGGGGGGTGTGTCCTGTGTACTATATAAAGGAGGAGAAGAGGCTTGCTCTTGCTCCTTTTACTTTGGCTGCTTTTGTTCGGTTGCTGCCTTGAAGTGCTGTCCCTGTGCCATGCCACCCTGCCTTGGAGCCAGCTGATTGTGGACTGAAACCTCCAAAAACTGTAAGCTAAATAAACCTTTCCTTCCCCAATTTTGGGTGTCAGGTG